>CAWUFW010016966.1:0-284655 GCA_963921515.1 Calotriton arnoldi | reverse complement strand
GTTGGCCATGTAGGTGCCATATATGTCCATACAGAACGGCACACACATCAGGTACTTGTGTCTCATAATGATGTATCATGTGATATTGAGTATGGTCAATGCCACATATGTGGGGTGACTGACAATCTTTCTTTCTTCACCTATGCACTGCAGGGCACCAGCTGTCCATAGACCATTCCCTGACCTTGCAACCATGGTTGAACGTGACTGCATCCGACGGTATCGCTTCAACAGGCCACTGATTGAGGAATTGGCGGTGCGATTGGCCCCACATTTGCAACCTGGCCGGCCATACCCTACATCGCTGACCCCCAAGGTGTCACGTCGCCATGACTCACATGACGGTGTTGAACTTGCTGTAGCAGTTAGCATGCACAGTGTCATTTAGCAGATCATCATCTCCATGACAAAAACAACGTTGGAATCACAACAGAGGCAAGTATGGTGTATTAGTGAGTTTATTTACATACAAGTGTGAGGATAGTGCACAGGTTGGTGGGTGCTGTACATTGGGATTGGAATCCAAAGATCCCAGATGAGTTGGAAGTGTTGGTAGCAGAAATGTCCTGAGTAAAGTCCACAGTCATCTGATACATTAGTCCAAATTAAACTCCCCATGTCATGTGGGAGAGTTGGGTTGCATTCGACAGCGTGAACAGTTTGCACACAAAGGAGAATTTCCAGAACAGGTGTTGGGTTCCTGGGGGATGTACATGGCCATCGGCCTCTCAGTTGTCCTTCCTCGGATGACCCCTCTTCTTTCTGGGGGACCCTCACGTGCAGGCTGCTGCGGTGCAGAGGACTCTCCACCAGAGTCATCCTCCCTCCCTGTGGCAGTTGCAGTTGTTGCGGCACCAGATGTTGTGGGCACACAGGGAGGTGTGGACATGTTGGTGCTAATCTGGCGGAGGCATGTCAATATGTCCCTCTGCACCGCTGTCAGTTCTTCCAATGTGTCCCACTTGGACTCCATGCCAGACATGTGTGTCTCCACACGGGACATGTGTGTCTCCACACGGGACATGTGGGAGTCCAAGCGGACATGATGGGCAGCCTGCTGGTGTTGAATGTCCTTGAGGATCCCCACTACCTGGCTGACCTCTCCGGTGCTATTCTGATATGCATCAGCAATGCGTGCCAGTTTTGGGTCATCATGCAGTCCAGACCCCTCTGCAAACAGCGACCTCTGCCTACCACCCCTCCCACCACCCCTGGCGACACGTGCGGGACCTGTGGAGGCACGCACAGGTGACCCTAGGCCCCCTTGGGGGTTGGTACTGGGGTTGTTGTCCGTTGCTTCACGGTGGGCTGGGGTCCCTGTGCTGTTGTCATTGAGTGTCCTTGGTCTGTCCTTGTCGGCGGGGGTGGTCTGTGTGTTGGCAGATGTTGGAGGAATGGGTGCAGGGGGTGCAGATGGTGGTCCTGCTGGTGCTGCATGATGACTCACACCGGAGGTGCCAGGTTGGTCTTCGCCATACGATGAGGGCAGAGGCTGTTCCACACCAGAGAGCTCAGGGGCCACCGGAGCCTGGGACAGGGACTCCTCCTCATCTGCTGCTGTGTCCCCATCATCACCTGTTTTTGGAAGAGACACATGATGTATGTTATGTTTCTGCAGGCATCAATGGTTCAAACACATGACAGTTGTGACTGTACCTCTGGATGCGGCCCTGTACATTGCATTGTCCTAAGTTGTCACAGTCAGAGGTTGATATTGGTGTGGCTCATTGTCCTGCCAACCTGATGCATTTCAATGTGGATGTTGAGGTATGTGCATGACCAGCATTGGTGGTATTTGGTTGACATCCGGACCTCCTTCTCTCCCCAGCCCAGTTATCCCACCATGAAGCATGCCACCCTTGCAGTGGGTGCAGGTTAACTCTCAGGATGTCAGTCAGTGGTGTCCTGCTGTTGGTTGGTGCCCAGTTCCCAGCAGGGCCTGGTACTCCCCACAACAGAGCACCATTGTCAGACATCTTAGAAGTGGCTTTTCACTCCCTGTGAGGTGTGCATGCTTCAGTGTGAGCTTGCTGGGCCATGTGGGTGGGGGATGTTGAGCTGTGACTACCACTCCCATCATGCTATTGCCTACACCCCCCTTCCCAGCATGCCCATACTTCCTTCCTTTTGAGTCGACTTCACTGTGTGTGAGTGTGACAGCAATGGCAATATGGCTGACAGTGTGGTCCTGTTGTTTGTTGGTGCACAGTTCCCAGCAGGGCCTTGTCCTCCCCACAGCAGTACCCAGTGTCAGCCATTTTGTCAGTTCTTTTCCACTCCCTGCGATGTGAGCATGGTTCAGAGTGGTGTTGATGGGCCAATTGTGAGGGTGACCAATATCTGTGACTACCACTCCCATCATGCTATTGCCTACACCCCCCTTCCCAGCATGCCCATACTTCCTTCCTTTTGAGTCGACTTCACTGTGTGTGAGTGTGACAGCAATGGCAAGATGGCTGACAGTGTGGTCCTGTTGTTTGTTGGTGCCCAGTTCCCAGCAGGGCCTTGTGCTCCCCACAGCTGAGGCCAGTGTCAGACATCTTAGAAGTGGCTTTTCACTCCCTGTGAGGTGTGCATGCTTCAGTGTGAGCTTGCTGGGCCATGTGGGTGGGGGATGTTGAGCTGTGACTACCACTCCCATCATGCTATTGCCTACACCCCCTTCCCAGCATGCCCATACTTCCTTCCTTTTGACTCTGCTTCCTGTGGGGTAGTGTGCCTGTGCTGACAGGATGGCTGACAGTGTTGTCCTGGCGTTTGTTTGGCTACAAGTCCCAAAAGTGTCCCTGTGCTTCACACAGCATAACCCAGTGTGGTTGTTCTTTGTGGGATATTTAATTGGAGTGTGAGGCATTGCATTCTCCCAGGTGAGTTGTGTGGAGTTTGTGTTAAGGGAGTGTGTCAGAAAAGCTGCTGGTAACTATGGTCATAGCTATCAGTCCTCCTTCCCACCCAGCCAGATATCCCACCATGGAACGTGCTTCCATTGCAGGGAGTGCAAGTTGGCTTTCAGGATGTCAGTCAGTGGTGTCCTGCTGTTGGTTGTTGCACAGTTCCCAGCAGGGCCTTGTGCTCCCCACAGCAGTACCCAGTGTCAGCCATCTTTTCAGTCCTTTTCCACTCCCTGTGATGTGAGCATGGTTCAGAGTGGTGTTGATGGGCCAATTGTGAGGGTGACCAATATCTGTGACTACCACTCCCATCATGCTATTGCCTACACCCCCCTTCCCAGCATGCCCATACTTCCTTCCTTTTCAGTCGACTTCACTGTGTGTGAGTGTGACAGCAATGGCAAGATGGCTGACAATGTGGTCCTGTTGTTTGTTGGTGCACAGTTCCCAGCAGGGCCTTGTGCTCCCCACAGCAGTACCCAGTGTCAGCCATCTTGTCAGTTCTTTTCCACTCCATGTGATGTGCGCATGGTTCAGGGTGGTGTTGATGGGCCAATTGTGAGGGTGACCAATATCTGTGACTATAACTCCCATCATGCTATTGGCTACACTCACTTCACCAGCATACACAGAATTCCTTCCTTTCAGTGAGCTTCCCTGTGAGGTGGTGTTCTAGTGGTGGCAAAATATCTGACTGTGTTTGTTGGTTAGATTTGTGCCACTGCCTTGCTCTATTTGTTGTTAGGTTTGTACATGTCATGACACAGTTACATATCACTATGAGATGGCATGTATTGTGTTTATCTAACTAACATACATATCTTGGGATGATTATCTTTTGGTTGCTGTGGATTTGCTAAGGGTGCATGGTTTGACTATCCCTTGACAGTGATGTGTGTGTATTGTCACACAATATTGGGTATATTGGTTGTGTACTCACCAGGCTCTGGGATGTTTGATAGTCCATATACGCTCACTGGTGGTAGGATGTCCCGCACCTTCTCCTCCCAGGGCCTGAGGTATACTGGTTTGGCAGGAGGGCCACTGCCGGTGCGATTACTCAAGGCGTAATCCTTCGTGAGTAGGTCCTTGACCCTCCTGCGCACATCATACCACCTGTTCTGGATGTCTTCCTTTGTGCGCAAACATGGTGATTGTGCGTTCACCCTGTCGACGATCCTCTCCCACATCTTGGTTTTCTGCGACATGGGGGTCTGTTGGACCAATGTACCAAACAACTGTGGCTCTACCCTGAGGATCTCATCTACCAGGACTTCCAATTCACTGTCTAGGAACTTTGGATTCTTCTTTGGGGGCATGGTGATGGGTGGTGGTGGGGATTGATGTGTGGATGAGTGTGCAAGTGAGGGTGGGTGAGTGTCGGTTTTGCTGGGTGTATGTGAGGGTGCTATTTGTGAGGTGCTAATGGTGTGTGGCTTGTGTGATGGATGAGTTGTGAGTGTGTCTGTGGTTGCTGTCTGATGGTGTTCTGTGCTGGCAGGTCAGTTGAATTTGCAAAGGATCATGGTAGGGATTTGTGGCCTTTATATGGGTGGAGTTGGGGGTGTGTCCTTGTTCCATGTTTTTTTCCCCTGTATTTATTGACTTTGTCATTGCTTGTTTGGCCCTTTTTTTGTATTTTTTCCTTTGTGTTTTTATGCATGTAGGAGCCGTTCTTCAGACCGAGTAGGACGCTGCAGTTGGCTCGTGCGGGCTTCTCCGAGTCTTTCAAGCTGTGTTCTGATGGGTTTCATGTGCGGTGTACGCGTCGGTCGCGGAGTATTGGGTTGCTTCGGCTGGGTTTTGTATGCGTGTCGGTCGTACGGCTTGGGCTCCGTGCGACTTGGGGCCCGATTCTGATGTGGGTTGGAAAAGCTTCCCGACCGAGGGCCTGATTCTGATGCGGTTAGGAAGGCCTCCTAACGACATTTGCTCCTTCCAAATCGGATCGGGAACGTGTCTTCCCGACCGAGGGCCCAATTCTGATGCGGTTAGGAACAAATGTTCCCATTGAAGTCAATGGGAGTTCAACCAAATCATATCTGGAAGCATCCGGATGCATCCTACTCCGCCGGTCGGACTTTCCCGATCCGAGTGGGTCGGACACCATTTCCCAACCGATTCGGTCGGGAAGCTTTTCCAACCCGCATCAGAATCGGCCCCTCGGTCTGGTTTTACACGCATTGCATCGTACTGCACGGGTCGGAGTTCGCGGGTACGTTTCTGTCGGGTTCATTCCTGGTGCGTGTCAGTCGGTTCAATTCGCGTAGTTTCCCGGCCGGATGGCTGGTTTCCGTGCGATTCGGTCGTTCGGCTTGTGTTCCGTACGAGTCGGTCGTGATTCACATGCATTTCATCGTACTACGCGGATCGGGAAGCGCCGGTACGTGTCGGTAGGACAACATTCCCGTACCGAGTCGGTCGGTATGTTTTCCGGCCCGAATCGGAATCGGCCCCTAAGTTGTTAAAAGTATCAAAGTTAAAAATATCGTTTTTTTTTAAATGTATAAAAAATAATGTAAAATAAATTAAATAATACATATAACTTAAAAAAATATTTAGAATTATTAAAAATGTTAACAATTATAAGTAATACATGTAATGTAAAAATAAATTAAACATACATATATAAAATGTAATATATATTTAATTAATAATAATTACTAAATAATTATTTTAATAAATTATAAAATGTTAGAAATATATCAAAAGTTATAAATGCATATACATATATACATACACCTGTAACATAAAAACATAGCGAATTTACTATTCCCACTCCAATAAATGCAACAGTAGGGAAAGTGTTGGATAGCGTAGGGGTAAAAATTACTATTCCCACTCCAGCAAGTGCAACAGTAGGGAAAGTGTTGGATAGCGAAAGGAAATAATTTACTTATCCCACTCCAGTGAGTACAACAGTAGGGAAAGTGTTGGATAGCGGAGAGGATACAATTACTATTCCCACTCCAGAGAGTGCAACAGTAGGGAAAATGTTGGATAGCAGAGGGGTAAAAATTACTATTCCCACTCCAGCAAGTGCAACAGTAGGGAAAGTGTTGGATAGCGGAGAGGATGCAATTACTATTCCCACTCCAGAGAGTGCAACAGTAGGGAAAATGTTGGATAGCGGAGGGGTAAAAATTACTATTCCCACTCCGGCAAGTGCAACAGTAGGGAAAGTGTTGGATAGCGGAGGGTAATAATTTACTATTCCCACTCCAGCAAGTGCAACAGTAGTGAAAGTGTTGGATAGCGGAGGGGTAAAAATGACTATTCCCACTCCAGCGAGTGCAACAGTAGGGAAAGTGTTGGATAGCGGAGGGGAATAATTTACTATTTCCACTCCAGCGAGTGCAACAGTAGGGAAAGTGTTGGATAGCGGAGGGGTAAAAATTACTATTCCCACTCCAGCGAGTGCAACAGTAGGGAAAGTGTTGGACAGCGGAAGGGATAAAACCAAAGATCACAGCTATTGAAACAAAAACCACAAACAGAATAAAAATAAAAGAATTACCAAAAATATTTATAAATTAATAAATGAATATTAATCATCAACTATAAATTAATGTATTTAAACTAAATTACTTTCCACCCTCTACCCCAATAAACACCAAAACACACACCTAAAAATATTTACACAATTTCCATAACCAATGTTGCATTCATAAATTAATAACAATTAACAACAAATCATTAATTAATTTAAAAAAAATTATTCCCAACATTTACAACTATAAACCCCACAACTCACACATCACAATTATTCTAAAATTACCATATTTAATTTTTAATTAATTAATTAGCATTATTTAACAAATAATTCATTAATTCAAATAATTTACCTACCACCATATTCCCCTATACATAACACCACCAATGTTCTAAAACATGACCCAATTACATAATTAATTAACAATTAATTAATTATTAACAATTACCAAACAAAATAAAAACAATTATTAATAAATTAATTCACACAATAAACACTATAAAATAACATTAAATAAATATTATTATTAAAAATATTTAAAAATGTATGAAAACGAAATTACTTCCCACCCTACTCCCCTATCAACCCACAATCCACTCCTAAAAAAATGACACAATTAGCAAAATTACCAATTAATTAATAATAATTAACAACCAATTAATAAATAATTAGAAATGAATTAATTACCACAATTAACAATAACAAAATATTAAATACATAAATATTAATTAATAAAAATATTAATTAATTAATTAAAATTCAATTACTTCCTACCCTACTCCCCTATCAACCCACAACCCGCTCCTAAATAAATGACACAATTAACATAATTACCAATTATTTAGCAATAATTAACAACCAATTAATACATAATTAATAATAAATTAATTACCACAAATAACAATATAAAATATTAAATACATAAATATTAATTAATAAACATTATTAATTAATTAATTATAATTACATTACTTCCCAAACTATTCCCCTATAAACCCACAACCTGCTACAGAACTAAAACACTAAGGGGCCGATTCCGATCTGGGTCGGAATACTCTCCGACCGAGCCGTATCCGGAGAGATTTCCGACCGAGCCGGACTCCTGCAGTCCGACCGAGCGAGTACGATGCGGCCGCATGCTGCCGGACTCGATTCGGTCGGACTCCCATTGAAGTCATGCATGCATGCATGTTTAGGGGGGACCCTTGGGTCCCCCTGTGTTCGACTCGTACGGCTCACGGGTGCAGGGGGTCCGGCACGGACCCCCAAGTCCGGCTCCGGGAGCTTTTTCAAGCCGGACGCTCCGACTCAATCCGGCTGTCCGACGCGTCCATCGTACTCGCTCGGTCGGATAACGTCTCCATTGCGTGGTGCGATTCGTTTCAGTACGAGTCGGTCGGAGCGGTTCGGATCCGGAAACGGTTCGGTCGGAACACACGTGTACATTCGCATCGTACTCGCTCGGTCGGACAGCTGTACGAATCGGTCGGAAAAAACGCGTACGGCTCGTACTTTTTCCGGCCGGATCCCGTTCGGAGAGCTTCCGACCGAGATCGGAATCGGCCCCTAAATTTTATTAAAATAAAATTAATAACTTCTAAAAATTATTAATAAATGTATTATAATTAAATTACTTCCCACCCTATTCCTCTATAAACCCACAACCCGCTACGGAACTAACACGCAAAATTTACTTAAAATAAAATTAATAACTTCTAAAAATTTAATACATATATTAAAAAACAAATGCAATACTTAGACAAAAAAGTAGAACACATACATTTAAAATACATACTAAAATACATAACACTAACTAAAAAAACTATATTTTTAACAACTATATTTTTGCTAACGATATTAATGACTTCGATATTGTTATAAACAATATTACTTACCTTAGACTCGATATTCTGTTCCACGATATTCTGACAGTCGATATTTTTGTATCCTGATATTTTGCACTCGATATTAGTTCAAGTCGAGAATAACAACTCGATATTCTGACTGTTTACCAAGAATTATATAGAAATAAAGGGAGAATTCCAAAAGTGCCTCTGAAGGCCAAGATGAAAATGGAAGAAAGGATGCAAATCTGGCCAGCATCAAAAGAATCAGGGTCTAATGTGGAGCATGAAATACAGGTGCTGGTTTAAATTGCTGCAAATGCGAAGGACCGGCAAATGACGACAAATATATGGTCAGAACGTGTGCCTCTTGTACTCAAAAGTAGAATGGCATGCTAGAGGTCTAGCAATGTAGCATTTGGGTAAAAATACAACGTGGAGCAGACTTGAGAGCACCAATTCAATAACGATAATCAATAAAGAATTGTCTCAAAGCGAGAATAGGATGGTGCCCCCAACTGAAGGGGTTGCCGTGCCTGCAGGGCATCTCTCCTGCATGTGAGGTCGATGGAAAGGGCAGCAAGGAATCATTTGAGATATCATAAGTGAAGTCATCGGTGATGTAATTGAACATGTCATGAGTGATGTAATTTGTGAGGTCATAAGCAGAGCATGGTGGGGTGCAAATTGTAGTCAGCTCACTGGAGCTTAACTGGCAAATTTCTGTGTTTTTTCGTTTTTAAAATGTAACACTATAACTGACATTGTCACCTTACTATAACACCCCTTTAACCAAGTTTTATTTAATGAATATATATGAGTGTGTGTCTGTGTGTGTGTGCACACACTGGCGGCCCTCGGTGGGCAGCACCTACCGTATGTGCTGTACCATTTGACTGCAGGGTTAAGGACAAGTTCTCGGAAAGAGGGGTGCCAGCAAATTCTTTTTCCTTTCAGTGTCGCATTGTTCTGGGAAACAATTTCTTTTTAGCATGCAGTTTTTTTTCTCTAAGGAGGTTTAACGTTAGCCCATTAGCAGTGAGATGTTCTATTTGCATTTGAAAGGCTACCGTTGCCTTCTTACCCAGTAGGCTGTTTAACCCTCAGGAAAAGTCAGAGACACATTTATATTTCGCATTTCACTAGTCTGCAAAGTGCACTATGACCAGGGCCACTGCAATTATGCAGCAAGGGAGGACCAAGTTATGTGGCAGGGTTAACTACATTTTGCAGCAAGAGAAAGCAAATTATGCTCCCTAATGTGACACATTTTGGAATTATATTACTTCACTATTTTCTCACTTTTACACATATTAATACTGAATGGGCATAGCATTCATCTAAAAAATCTCAATTTAACACCTAAAAACAGCAAACAGCAACCAAAAGGTGATATTTCTCAGGGTGACAAAAAGCTTGCCACTGTACGGCAACACGTGGTAGCAGCTTTAATACATTTTGATTAGTTTGCAGTAGAAACAAAATTAGTTTTTGTAAAATCTGCAAACTATGCAGAAGATGATGGATTATGTGGCAAGTGCAGCAAAATTCATAATTATGCTGAAAACAATATGGCCACACAATCTCATAATTCCAGTGGCCACGACTATGATATATGAGCCATTCCTCATTTTTCAGCAAACAGCATATTGAATTGCAAGGGCTTGTAATTTTGACTTAATACTTTCGCTATGGGTTTAAAAAACTCCTTAATGCAAAGTTATGTTGGCTAAAATGTCCGAACTGGCTCAAGGTGCTATACATGACATGGAGCCAATTTTCTGGCACGTTTCAAAATGTTACAAAGCCGTCTAGTTCAAAATTGACTTTTCACACATAAAACAAAAGTAAACTCTGCTTATATATTTTGTGAGGGTTCATTCTTTCATTGAGGTCATGCATTAAAACAAGCATAGGCAAAATAATTAGTTTTGCAATTTGTGTAGTGGAAAGTTTTCTGCTGAGCTATCATAATACAACAAAGGTACAACATGGACAATAGTAGCACAGCTTTCCCTAATGCAAATATTAAGTAAAGGGCAGATAGTCGTGTCAGGAACGACATCAGACAATTATCTCATTCATACGGGACATGTACAGCTCAGGTAGCTAACCCACTAAAGAGGTGGTGAGAGGTGTTACAGGACTGTTGTACACTCTCTGTAAACACACCTAAATATCATCATCATGTATCTTTATTTCGGCACATGGCCATAAAAGGACAAATAAAACATAATACAGTACAATTAATTGAATAAAACAATTAGCACAACATACGAGTTTATAAAATAATCCAATTCCATACTGTCTATGATCAAATGTGCTTAAAATACAACATACAGGATAAATATATGATAAAATCATCAAAGTCATTAAAATTTTAAAAGACAAAGACAAATGCCTTTAATTAGATAAATATTTCTGTCTGTGTCTACACATATACAATAAAAATTGGGAAACAGCAAACACAATATCTTGTTTGGTGTTACTTCTTAAAATCCTAAGTGAAATCCTAAAATTCCTCATCCCTAGGTAACAACAGATCAGTAAGATCCCCGTATTTCTAATTGCATGGGAACCTGGGCAAAAAAATATACTATGCTCAATCTTATCCTCAATCTGAGAGCAAAATGGACAGAAACTATCACCTTCATTTGCACAATGATTCCATTTTACAGTAAATGCCCATAGAGAAAGGGTCCACAGCCGAAATTTGACATATAAAGTCTTTGCCAGTGGAGATTCAACTTCATCCAAATAATAATCCATATGATAATCAATTTTAAAATCTAAATAGGAATCAGTAAGCAACCCTACCCTTACAGAGCAAAGGGCTTGGTTATCAATGTATTGCCAATAGGCACTTATTAGCTTTGCTTTGGAAATTGAGCCAGCATCACCGGTGGATGACCACAAATTTGAATATCTAATTCTACACTAACAATCCTTCATAGACCAGAACCGAGGAGTTTTACAAGCCCCAGATTGACCCATAACATCTTCAAGGGCCATACGAAAAGGGGAAAGTTCTGGAGTTACTTACAACCTTTGCCAGAACAAAAGTGGTCTCATCCCCACTACATCACTATTCCATTTAAGGCCATAATCAAGACGTAAAGGAACAAGTGGAGGGCTCACTGGCAAACCGCAATGGTTCCTTGCAAAACAGTTTTCTATTGTTTGTAGTGTACGAGAGTCCTGGAAACCTCAAAGTTCACCACCATACAATGAGGCCTCTAATACCTGGCTTTTACAGATTGCAAGGGCAGGAGTCACTAAGAGGAAAATGGAAGCTCAATATGCCCTCAAAATACCCCTACAAAGCTGCTCTAACTTGAGACCATGCATCCGAATATGATTAGACCTGTCGAACTTTTCTGTAAGTGTGACTCCCAGCTATTCAAACACCGGGACTCTTTCCAGAGTTAAACTTGGTCTTGCTGAGGTTGATCTCAAGCCCTCTCTGCCTGCAGAAATACTCAAAAGAGTCCAGAAGGATCTGAATCATAGGGGACTTGGATATCAACAGGGTATCATCTGCAAACAGGAGGGCTAGGATCTTATCCCCGTCAAGCCATGAGACATCTCCCTCACATTGCTCCAATTGTGAAACCAAATCATTTTGAATATAAAAGAATATAAAAGAAAAAGAGTAGGAGCTAACACACATCCTTGCCTAATTACGCGGCCAACCAGAATAGGGTCTATTAATTCAACCTGTGGTCCGCACCTGACCTGTGCATAGTTGTTCAGATGCAATCTATTAATCAATCAATCAATCACAGAATTTGTAGAGCGCACTACTTACCCGTGAGGGTCTCAAGGCGCTGGGGAGAGGGAAGGGGGGTGCTGCTACTGGTCGAACAGCCAGGTCTTGAGTAGCCTCCTGAAGGTCAGCAGGTCTTGGGTCTGTCGTAGGCTTAGTGGAAGGGTGTTCCAGGTCTTGGCGGTGAGGTGTGAGAAGGATCTGCCGCCGGTGGTTGTTCTTCGAATGCGAGGGACGGTGGCGAGGAGAGGTCGGCGGAGCGGAGCTGGCGGTTGGGGACGTAGAAGAAGAGTCGTCTGTTGAGGTAGGCTGGGCCAGTTTTGTGGAGTGCCTTGTGTGCGTGGATGAGGAGTTTGAAGGTGATCCTCCTGTCGACGGGGAGCCAGTGCAGGTTCCTCAGATGGGGGTGATGTGGCTGTGGCGTGGTACGTCGAGGATCAGGCGTGCGGAGGTGTTTTGTATGCGTTGCAGTCGCTTGATGAGCTTGGCCGGGCTCCAGCGTAGAGGGCGTTCCCATAGTCAAGTCTGCTACTGACGAGGGCCTGGGTGACTGTTCTTCTTGTGTCTGTCGGGATCCACCTGTAGATCTTGCGAAGCATGCGGAGGGTGTTGAAGCAGGAGGAGGAGACTGCGTTGACTTGCTTGGCCATGGAGAGCGTTGAGTCGAGGATGACTCCCAGGTTGCCAGCGTGGTCAGTGGGTGTCGGGGCTGCTCCCAGCGTCGTTGGCCACCAGGAGTCTTCCCAGGCTGAGGGGTTGGAGCCGAGGATGAGGACCTCCGTCTTAATTAAGGATTAAGGATCTCTACAAGGCACCCTGGCACCCCCTTCTTCTTTAGGGTCTTCCAAAACAGATCTCTAGGGACGAGGTCGAAGACAGACCGTAGATCCACAAAGATAACATACAGATTGCTTCCGCCCAATGAAACATATTTACAATATAATAATTGTAAACAAAATACCTGGTCCAATGTTCCTACACTGTCCCTAAAACCTGTCAGCATAGGGGTTAAATTGTTATGGTCAACTACCCACTCACTCAATCGGTTCAAGATACCCTGACTAAACAGCTTCTGTGTGCTGTCGATAAGGATAATTGGCCTATAGTTTGAGGGCAGGGCCCTAGAAGCCTTTTTAAAGATCAGGATTATCTCTGCTCCAGCCCAGGCAGGAGGCATGGGTGCACCTTTCAAGATGGCACTGAAAAATACTGAAAAATAAGGACACCAGACATCCCTATAAAATTAAACAGATCATCAGGTACCTTATCTAAACCAGGGGCATTATTAGGTATAATCCATTCCATAACTCTAGAAACTTCATCAGCCAAAACACGGTAGACTTCCTGCAATGCTAACTTGACATTGGGAGCAACCTGGCTCGATCCTTGTACCACAACTCCCAAATATAACTGAGAAAGTGATCTATCCACACAGAAGCAGTAATATTGCTATCCAGGGGGGGTCAGGATACCGGGATCCTTCTTTGCTACAATATGCCAAATGGTCCGATAGTCCTTGATAATAATGCCGCTCAACATGGACTCCCAGTTAGTCCGCTCCCAATTTCTTTGTGCATCAGAGATTGAACCCTTGTACAAAGTCCTAGTCATCCTGATGTCAGCTCTAAACCCTGATTTGTTTGCACAAAGTAAGACACTCCTAGCTAGCCCGCAAAATTTGGTGTACCAATAAGCCTCGTTTTTTCTCTTTGGAATGGAGTGGGACCCTACCAAAAACGAGTACCTAAGTGCTAAAACCATATGGTTGTGAATTTCACTCAAGCTGAAATAGTAATCTATATCATCAGGGATTTCTATTGTAGATGCTACGGCATCCAACCCTGCAGTCACAATCTTAAGTATTTATAACCAACACCATTTCTGAGCTTGCCATAGAACACCACTTTAACCTACGCCTATTATTAGTGCTAATCAACCTTCTGTTAATTGGTTCGTGCAAAGAGGTTATAAAAGAAGTACCTAGGGCACTTGACGTTAGGCCCAGGGCATTGTGGTCACTATCCTGCCTGGTAACTTCAACCATATCAACCAAAGATTGCCATAACCTTACATCTAACAGGATATAGTCAACAAGACTTGTACACTGGGTGTGATGATACATATGGTTACCTGCTTGATCCGAGGCAGTCCTCCCATTACACTAACTTAAGCCCATACCATATGTAAAGATGTAGATTTGTAAAACAGCGGCAGTCCACCTTTTACTGGAGCAATAGATAGATCCGGTATTCCCCTGATTTGATCCTCATCCCCAGCAAAATCCTCATGCGAAACTGACAACGGCTCAAATTTACAATTAAAGTCACCCGCCACTATTTTAAAGGCATTTACAATCAAAGGAGTCCTATGGGCTCCAATCAAATTGATGATCGTCAGTTTCGCACCATTTCCCTCATGCCTGCAATAAACATTAGACACAAAATACACACTACCTGATGAAAAGCAGAGAGAGACACACTAAACATCAACACTGCCCAAATCATTCATCTTGATTGTACAACAAAGGGAATTTTCGACCCACACAACCATCCCACCCGAAGGCCTCCTCCTCACCAAGGAGCCAGCAGCTAAAAATAAATTGACAAATCCAGCTCTAAACTGAGGTGCAACTGCCCAAGTCTCCTGGAATAGGCGTATGTCAAATGAATCAATAAATTGGCCCCCAATACGGGCACACAAATTTAGATGCCAAGCCAGCTACATTCCAGGAAACAATTCTGGTATTAGAAGGCAAACAGGGAACAGGGTCATCCAAAAAATAATGCACCATCACTGGTGGTGACACTTCCTGGGGCCTAGCACAACTCCTTAATGGAGAACAAATATCTAGTGGAGGAGATATAGAGCATAGTAGGGTGAGACCTAAGAATGGGGGTAACCCAACATTAGGGGAAGGAGAACTAGAAGCCGCTGACCCAGCTGCCAGTAGTCTATCATAACTGGCAAGCGAAACTAGACATAAGTCTGGGCCATCCACTGACCTTCTAGTGGACTGCTCTTTTCGCTGCACAGCTCAGCCTGGTAGCTGCTGCTGTCACCATTGCTGCTGCTGTCCCTCTGGTCAAGAGTTCGAGGCCCTTCTCCACCCACAGGCTCCCACCTGTGCCACATCCCTGCTGGTGGTCTAGTGGTAGAGTGTCCATGCTCTGCTGATGGACTGCCCTTCTATCTCTATTTTTTCTGCTTTTTATCCCTCTTTACCTTTTACTTCTTCTGTCTTTTTCTGCTTTTTGCTTTTTTGCTCTTTTGTACTTATTCACTTTTGCTCTCTTTGTTGCCCTTGCCGCTGTGATCCCCATGGCCCGCCCCCTCCAGTAACCCTTCCCGCTCCCCGCGATTCCCTCCTCCCAGCTGTTTAGCCACCCTGCACACTACTTAATGGTGGCCGCTGCGTTGCTGTGCACCAGGTGCACTGCAGGCACACCAAAGTTAAGCCTGTCTGCGCCCCTCTGTGTCTGGACCGCACCCAGTGCCATGGACCCAGGTTCTCGGACCTTCCACCGATACAAAGCCAGCACCCTCCTCGCCCTCAACACAGGACGCCACACCGACTGCCACCTAGCCTCACCAAACGACACCCAAGGACCCTTCTTCTGCCGTAACTGCAGCCACACCTTCGCCCACACCAATACACCAGCTCCCCTTGCCGCCTAACCAACCAACAGCGCACCCGACCGGCTCAACTGCATCCTCCTCAACACATGCTACCTTCACAAACACGCCACAGAATTCTGAGACCTCCTTGATGCCGCCTCTACTGACATTGCCTTCTTCGCGGAAACCTCCCGTCCCCTACCCACCCTTCACCGACGCCATCATAGACATCATCGCATCCCAGGCTCTCGCAACCACCAATTACATCCTACTCAGTGATCTCAGCTTCCACCCTGACAACTCCAGTTACCAGAACACCCCATCCCTTCTGGAGAACCTCGCCAACATCAGACTCAAGCAGCTAGTCACTGCCCAACACACATAGCCGAACACATGCTCGACCCTGTCCTCTCCACTAGCGGGAACATCACCTACAGCCACACAACTGAACTCCTCTGACCAACCACCACTGCATGCACTTTGCCTTCGCCACCCCCACCATTCACTACCACCCTCACCGCCCCCCCGTCGTAGCTGGAAGAAGGCCACCAAAGAACATTTCATTGCCTTCCTCAGCACCACCACACCGCCGACATCAACAAGCGGCAACACCTCAGCATACAACTTCAACCAATGGATCTCCAACTGCGCCGACACTCTAAGAAAGCAAGCTGGTTCACTACCACCCTCCATGAGTCCAGACACACCTGCAGACGAATCAAGAAGAGACAGAGGAACAACAAAACCCTAGAAACCCAAGCGGCCCTCAAAACCACAGTCAACGCACATCACCTCCTCCTCAAAACCACAAAGAAAAAGGCTTTCCAAGACAGAATCAATGCCAACTCACACAACAGCAAAGAGCTCTTCGCCATCATCAAGGAGTTTACCAGGCTCAACAGTGAGACCACAGGCGTCCCATCCTCCCAAGAGCTCTGCAACAAATTTGGCACCTTCTTCCACCACAAGATCAGGCAAATCTATGACAGCTTTAACACCCAAGACCCTGTCACAGCACCCGTTACCAGCGCACGCAACCTTGCCGCATCCCAACAGACCCTGCTCAACTGGACTCGGCTTGCCACAGACGACACACTCAAGACTGTGAAGAGCATCCACTCAGGAGTCCCATCGGACCCCCCATAGCTTCCATCTGCCGACCCGACAGATCTCAAGAACTTCAGACCCAGCTCCCTCCTCCCCTTCCCAGCCAAGGTCATCGAGAAGGCCATCAACACCCAACTCTCTAAGTTCATCGAAGAGAAGCACGTCCTGGACATCTCTCAATCTGGCTTCTGAAGAACCCACGCAAACACAAGCAGATGATGGACGGAGCGCTGAAACTTTTCAGACACTCACCCCCAGTCACAGATCTGGGTTGAATCCATCATCATTCTTTAGCTCACTTCGCCACCTCAGTTCAGACCTAGCTATATGCAAATAAGTCTTGACCCTGTGCCTCATGGGAATAGTCCAGCCCGAACTGCCAAGCCAGGTCTTCCCTGAACCGGAAACAAGTATCCTGGGACCGGTTTCTGGGTAAAACCCTTCATCAGCCAGGCTAGCTTGAATCCAGCAGCAAAGTGAGCAAGGGATCCACGTCTGGGCATACCCTGCCAACTTAGGGCGAACAAAGCAAACACAAGGAGATGATGGACGGAGCGGTGAAACTTTTCAGACACTCACACCCAGTCACAAATCTGGGTTGAATCCATCATCATTCTTTAGCTGACTTCGCCCGAACTGCCAAGCCAGGTCTTCCCTGAACCAGAAACAAGCATCCTGGGTATGCCCAGACGTGGGTCCCTTGCTCACTTTGCCACTGGATTCAAGCTAGCCTGGCTGATGAGGGGTGTTACCCCGAAACCGGTCCCAGGATGCTTGTTTCGGTTCAGGGAAGACCTGGCTTGGCAGTTCGGTCTGGACTGTTCCCATGAGGCACAATGTCTGAAAGGTTTCAGCGCTCTGTCCATCATCTCCTTGTGTTTGCTTTCTGAAGTAACCACAGCACGGAGATCACACTCCTCACCACCGCCAATGACATCCACTCCCTCCTCAACCAGGGAGAAATCCTACTGGACCTCTCGACCGCCTTCGATACAGTTTCCCATCACACCCTAATCACGAGATTCCACGACGCCGACATCCAATACAAGGCCTTGGACTGGATCCACTCCTTCCTTACCGGCCGAACACAGCGAGTCAAACTACCTCCGTTCCTTTCGAACCTACCGAGATCAGCTGCGGAGTGCCCCAGGGCTCCTCCCTGAGCCCCACTCTCTTCAACGTCTACATGACCCCCTCACGACCATCATCAGGAACCACGGACTCAACATCATATCCTACGATGATGACACCCAGTTGATCCTTTCCCTCATCAATGAAACCACAGCTGCCAGAATCAACTTCCACAGTGGGATGAAGGTGGTCGCCACCTGGATTAAAGATAGCTGCTTCAAGCTCAACTAGGACAAAATCAAAGTACTCATCCTGGGACCCGCCCCCTCAACCAGGGATGACTCCTGGTAGCCTGCCGCACTGGGACCTCCCCACCCATACGGACCATGCATGCAACTTTGGCATCATACTGAACTGTCAGGTCAACGCTGTATCCTCATCCTGCTTTCACATGCTCCGCCTGCTTCAAAAGACATTCAGATGGATCCCCAGAGAATCCGAAAAGATGGTCACCCACACACTCATCACCAGCAGACTCGACTATGGCAATGCACTCTATGCTGGCGTCACCCAAAAACACCTCAGGAAACTACAGAACGTTCAAAATGCCGCAGCCAGACTTGGCCTCAACATCTCCTGCCACAGCCACATAACTCAACACCTCCGACAACTCCACTGGCTCCCAGTTAACAAGAGAATCACTTTCAAGCTCCTTACCCATGCCTACAAAGCTCCCCACAATGCAGGACAGCATATCTGAACTACCACCTCTCACTCCAAATACGTGCCAGACAACTCTGCTCCACCTAACTTGCCCTGGTCACAGTCCCACGGATTCACAAGACCAGAACCGGAGGAAGATCCTTCTCCTACCTCGCAGGCAAAGACCTGGAACACTGTGCCCCTCCACCTCAGGCAATCCCCGTTGATGACATAATTCAGGAAGGATCTCAAGACCTGGCTCTTTGACTGAACCTCCAAGCCCAGACGGTCAGCAGCCCCCCCTTCAGCCCCTTGAGACCCTCACTGGTGAGTAGCCACGCTCTACAAACTCCTGATTGATTGATCCAAATCGGTTAGTGGAGAAAATCTATTTGTGGTGGGAACAGATAACTCATCACCATTTGTAATCCTTTGGGATAGAGGCCCAAGACCCACTCTTTCCCTAGGTGCCAAGTGCTTATAGAAAAATCCCAAGGGAACAATATTTATAGCATCTCTCCACAAACAGTCCCTGGCCCCACTCCTGACCAACCTCTCAGCCATCTCCGGTGTCCTACAATTGACAACCACATAATCCCCTTCAACAATTTTTGTGGAAGGCCCCACCCCACCCAACCCACCCTCCTCACCAACCATATATCTTCATACACCTGTGCATTAAATCCATGTGCCTAGTCAACCAATGGCAAACTTTGTTCTTAATTTGTACATGAGATTCTGTACCAGACCCCTGAAAGGAAGGATTTCCTATTAATATAGACACATACGGGCAACAGGCCGGAGGAAGATTTAACCAAGTTTGGGAGCAAGAGGAGGAAACTGAAGGTTGCGAATTAGATTGTAAATTGAGGATATGATTGTGAAATCTTGTCTCAGAGAATATGTCCTACTTGATCGTCCAGAAGCATCTGCACCTTGGACTTGTGTCAAGTTTCCTAAGCCAGTTTTGATAGGCATGGGAGAAGAATCTGTACTAATACAATCGGCACAAGGGAGCTGCAGGCAGGAATCTACTGGAGCAAACTGCCCATGAATAACATTTAGGGATTGTATTAACTGCTTAACAGTATTCTCCAAAGAGCAAATTTTGTCCAACAAATTGGTAAAACATGCATGCACAGCAGTAGAAAATGTATCCAAGATATAATCCCAAGCAAAGGATGGTAGTCCAGCTTCTTTGGTTACCATCCTACTCAAAACCTGCCCGGATATCAACCCAGCTGGTGTAGCTAAAGTGGCTGCGTGCTTCTCAGAACTGGTCTCTTGTTTCTACTAATATGTTGAGAAATAATACTGTCCCACTTTTGGCTTGACGTTTCCTTTTAGCACTAGGTTCACTATCACTAGGTAGCATCATGTCCAAATTATCATTATTAGTTAAGACAGGCACACTAGACAACTGGGAGTTAGTCAAGTCAGCTGACGATCCAGGCAGACTAGTTGGGACTACAGGCACTGGACTAGCAGTTTGTCTAACTGGGGAGGTCAAAGGGCATCCGGAAGCAACACCATAATCCCTAGATAAGCACCTTTCTGCCAATACGATCTCCTTAGAAACACCACTTACAGCACAGGCCAGAAAAGAGTCCAATGTGCTCCCTCCTGAGGTACAGCCTTGGTTAACTGGTTTGTCCACTTGGGCTTTCCGTTTGCCCATTGTAACCCCTCTTGATAGAAAAGGATACGGTAGAAAAGGAGACAAAGAAAAGAAAAAAAGGACAGCAACAAGAAGGGAAAACGCTTGCTCACCAAAGTCTTTAGCTTCAGGCAACCATCTCCACTTTATTCATCCAGCACGGCAGGAGAAGGAAGATGCAGCTGTAGAGCAGCAGATGAAAGAGGGGGGCCAAGACCAGCCTCTTCTGCCAATGACGGGCAAAAACTAGCCCACCCATGGCCCGGGCTTTGCCCAGGCATGGCTCACGTCCGTCCCACGCAGCAGGGAGACCAGTAGCACTTTGAACGCTCATTGGAGGGCAGAACTGCCCCCTTCCTGGCTCCTGATGATCGCACCTCCTGGCGCGTGGTAGGTGTGTGTGACAGCAGTTATACTAATGAAGTGGAGCCCACACACCCCGCAGCACCTCAGCATGTCACGCACAGCAGGGAGGCCGTTAGCGCTTCAAGCACTCATTGGAGGGCAGCCCCGCCCTGGCTTCCGATGATCGTTCCTCCTGGTGCATGGCAGGCTGGAAGTTATAGTCTCCCCTGTGGGGCAGCTGTTGTAGTAATGAAGCGGGCACACATACCCTTGCAGCACCTCAGTGCATCCCCTAAATATACAAGAAGCACAACTCACACCTGGAAGAAAGAGCCAAACCTCTAATAGAATTCACGTACACATATAAGATTATGAAACCCACCTACCTAGCATGGTAAGGTTCATCAGTGGGTTCCACAACTAGCATCGTCCAAGAGGATGACTGTTCATTAGTTGTACAGTCTCCTAGTTATGGGTTTCCTACTTTAGTAAGGTTATGTCCTTTGTGTCAACATTTATGTTGCCCCATTGTTCAACTGTCAGACTTACATTTAAAATTGTGTTACTGCTTTCTCCCGCCCACACAATTAAATATAGAGGGTAAAGCAACTGATCCTGCTTCTCTTTTTTGTTAACATATTTTGGCGCTTGAATTTTGCAGCTTTAGGGATAGGAACTTCCTCAAGACTGCAGGCACCTCACATCAAATATTGTGGAAAAGTCATTGTTTACAGGGCATGGTACACAAGTTCATTCAAATTATCATTTTTTACTTTGTAAGCAGTGGAGACACCTTCATTCAGCAGTGTAAAGACCCTTTCTACACAGAACAGGTACATCTTGGGAAGAAAAATACCCAAACTTCCTTCCTGCAGAGGATGTATGTATGCAGGGCAGCAGCAGGGCAACATTTCCCCATTACAGGGCACATACTAATCAGGCAACAGCAGTCCAGGTTTTGCTTCCACACAGAATTGGTACAGGATAACAGTAGAAAAGCAAGCTTCTCATTTTTACAATAGGCAGCAAGTGTAACTTTCCACTCCCAGCAGAAAAGATCAAGCAGAGCAGACTTAATCACTTATAGAATGATAGTTAAGCATGGGAGGCATTCAGGTTAGAGACCGACCTCTGGAGTGGGTGCTAAACTCACTGAGGGGGAAGCTATAGATGGATGAGTGAGTGAAAATGCAAGTTCAGACACCATTCTCACTGAAGCGATATTCCACGTCACCATCCTGAAAGTTTTGCACACATTGATAAGTAGCTGTTAAATCGAAGGTCAGTGTTATTTGGAGCAGTCCAGCCACAGCCTAACTATCTATGCTCTATACAAGCACGCTGATAGCAACCTCTTCAAAAAGATTTGAATGCACATGCACCAGGTGCTGTGAAAAGCCTCTCTCAGTGTTGCACCTGCTCAAAATGTTGCAGTCCACCAGTGTGTATATATAGATGTGTAGCTAACAATAGTAAATCTACGCTTATCTAGAAATGTTTAGCTCTGTGATATTTTGGTAGTCAGTATTATCATTACTGTATTGCCTATGATAGGCTGATAATGATTGGGACTTTGAGGTGGACTATTATTGTAAGGTGGGATTGATCAAGCTTTTCACCACTGTGGAACTTGTTTAATAGTCATTCTGAAATGCTATCATAGCGATGATCTGTACACCTATCTTTGCTCAGTACATGATTAATTTTTCTTTGCTGCATTAAATACGATGATATTATTTCAAAAATTTATGATAATGAGAGACTGTACCAGGCATCCAGATAATTTCTAACTGTATATAAATTGGCCATGTAAGTCAGTTCAAACAAATGTCCACAATTAGCAAATATCCTAGCACCAATATATTTATGTATATGTCATCAAAACGTGGATTACAATGTTGTTAGACTACTCTAAAATTGTGCTTTCCTTATATTGGCTTCACAACCTGAGGATTTGCCAAATTAAATGCATCTTCAGTTGGATTTATTACTATATTGCGATTCGGTGTGCAAATAGCCATGCTGCCAGCATACGCTAAACTTTTACATTTGATACAATTATTTCCATTATTAATAATCCACTTACACAAAGTAACCATTGTGGTGTGGCATTAAATCTGATATCTTGGCCTCTGTTGTATCTTTAAAGGACTAGAGGTGTGCTGCACAATAAAGGGATTGGGAGGAGATGACAGGCCTGTTCCTTAAATGAAGTTGCCCAAATAATGAGAGATACTTGTGGTACCTACACACTATGTTTTTCTCCATCACTGAGGTCTCTGTCACTAAAGTAAACTGAACAAGCGATGACTGAGTGATGACTGTGTGGGCCTCAATATTTATAAATAGATTCATGCATCATTCACATAATGTTAAAAGGTCTTCTACCATATTATCGAAGTTTAAATATTGCCCTGTACTTATGTCAGTTCTACAATATTTCAAAGGTAAGTAGATGAGGGTAGATGATGAGTAAGGATTAGTAAGGCTATACTTCCCTTTGTATGCTTACCTTAATGCTATGTTGGTAGTCAATCTTCTTTGTTGATATATATGTGCTGTACTCTTGACCTCAACTGTATGACATACAACCCACAGAAAGAAGCATTGCATTAAAGTGTTTTATTTGATGGCTGAAAGTGATGAGTCATGGACCACCATATTTCACGTTTTTCTTTGGCCTTCTCGTCACCTTTTTCACCAGACACATTCACGCCAACTCTCTGGTTACTTCAACCTTGCAGGAAACTCAAGCAACAAAAAACAATATACATCATCCTCCACCTCATCAGAACACTTAACGCTTAACACTCAAAGAGTACAGGTTGCCACCAAACCATAAAACCTAAACGACCAAATCATCATCCTAGCCCTCTCAATTTCACGAACCAATGTAAACTCCTGCTACCCCTGGAATGGACAGACCACATCACCATCCCCGTCACCCAGCTAGGCATCCAACCAGCACATGGAGTTTAATAAATCCTTTGAGATTCTTGAAACCCTTTACCATTTGCTGTTGAAAACTCAGACTCATTGCTCAATCTTTCCCCTCAGCTTCAGACATCAATAGGCTTTTAAATTGCCTCAGTACATTTCAGGGAAATCTTGTGAATAGGCCTGGCCGAAATTTAATTGATGCAGGCATAATTTGTGTAATTTCAGAAATTCAGCATTGCGCATGTTACATGAAATTACAGAAATTACATCATTTTGCATAATTATGCACCATTTGCACTGGAACAACAAAAAGCAAGTGGCTATTTGTTATGTCTTGCTTAGGTATTCATGCATCTCCAGTTACCTTGGTGCCTAGCTGCTCAGCCAGTGTGAGTGTTCTAAGTGGAATGTTGGTGTGATGAGATGAATGGAATGTTTAGGTGCCTGTGTGGTGAGGTGTGACAGTTGGAGTATGGGCTGAGCAGCATGCAGGCTGCTCCTGGTGGGGCTGCTGTACTTGGATATAATCCTGCAACTAAGATTAATAAATAATCTACAAAGATACTCCTCGGCTACTAGTCATTCATCACAACACTATTGTTCATGGTGCTTTTGTTTAAAAACATCCTCCTTGTCAATCCAAAGCCAATACCATTTACCTGGGCACCCAAAGGTCCTTGAATATCACTATCACGTGTCGAGTCCCCAGAGTTTCATTCTGCTCCCCCTCTTCTTAAGCCTCTCAGAAATCTATTCACCGATGACAACATCAGAATTCACCAATAAGCCGACAACACTACTAGAAGGGCTTTTGTGGTTCAGGCACCCAATCAGGCACCCAATGCCACAACACCGCCTGCACGTCATACAGATCTGGATGTTGAGATCTTGTGCAAAGCTCGACCCACTCAAAATAGAATGTCTACTATTTATTAAAAACAAACTAGTTTAAACCAGACACTACAACATGAAACTGGATGGATTTCAACTCTAGCTTTCAGTCAATGCAAAATCATTCAGATTCATCCTCGAGACAGACCTCACGCATAAACCAAGAAGGCTGGTACCAGCTTTTTTTTTACTAAAGAAAATGAAACAGTTCTTACCAGAGAGTGGTTTTAGAACTGAATTTTAAACACTAGTACTTTCACATTTGGCATGTAGCAACACCATACTCCATAGCTTCCTAGACTCCTCACTGGCCCACTTTTAGGGCATCCTACATGCCCTAGCTGCATCATCAAGGGTCTGAAGGATATTATAGCATCACCCTTCCCTGATGGAACTCTGCTGACTACTTTTGTCAGCTCATCCCATCTTCAGACCCAGCTGCATCAACTACAAATCTAGCAAGACTGGCACCTCTACTATCTTGCTGAGAAACTCACCACCGCCAGTAGAATTCTCTGAACACCTACAGCCAGGAGACATTTCCACTTGAGATGAAGAAGTGCAAAAAAGTAACAACAAGGTAGCAGGCTTTCTTCATTGATATACTCAGCAAGTGAAACAACTATTTCCGTATCTAGCAGGTATGCCATTGCCCCATCTCCAATATGGAAAATAGCAAAATTTCTAGCTAATTAAAGAACACTGTATCACAATGAAGAAGCAGTCTTTCTTCCAATCTCAGAAGCTAGTTAAACCTCCAATTGTTGATTGACAGCATTTTTGCATTTGGCCATGACCAGCACTTCATTGACTCTCAGCAAGGTCCACAATATACACAAGCATATGCATATATACATACACCATGACATGAATGTTTTGATTATCATTTGGTTTCTATGAGGGAAGAACATTTGAAGATATTTATTGTTCAACAAAGGATATTTTCATTCCCCCAGAGCCTACTGAAGATCGTGATCTGGACTTTAAGGGAATATAAATTGCTGGGGTATCAATAAGCAAATAACATCCTTGGTTGTGCTTCTGAAGCATAATCAGCATGTCACTCTAGTACACCAGTAACCTAGACAGCATCCTATGACTCAATCAAGTTTCCGCTCACACAAATCAATCAGTTTATTCTGCCACCAGTTTCTTCTACAAAAATGTCAGACAAATATCTGACAGAAAAGACTCATTTGATATTGACCCACATTCCGAGGAATCCCAGAAATTCAGACAGGGCTCTTTATGAGTCACAGTGAAACATTTTGTATCTTTTAACAAACTCTGGT
Source organism: Calotriton arnoldi (assembly GCA_963921515.1). NCBI lineage: Eukaryota > Metazoa > Chordata > Amphibia > Caudata > Salamandridae > Calotriton > Calotriton arnoldi. The sequence goes on along the minus strand of CAWUFW010016966.1, from coordinate 259,041 downwards.
TGAACTTAAATTGGCCTTCAGAAGAAATAATATATAGAATTTTGGATGTGTAACAGGGGATGTTTTTAACCGAGGGGTTCTGAATGACCTCAAATAGACAACCAGAGTGAAGCATGTGTTGTCTATAATGTCCCTCATAACCCCAAGATGAAAAATAGCCCAATAAGTCACTTTTTAACGAGGTATAATTTTATGTTATATTTGGCCCCCAAAATGATCTGCCCCTGTTTTCAAATGCTACACAGGGGCAGAGAAGTATTAGGGGAGCAATGCATAACGTAGCCTGTCCTTCCTTCCCAGGTGTGAAAAGGGTACCGTACCTGCCATCCTTATCTAACCCCACCACCTTTCCTGCCTTCCGCCCCCTCATGCAGCTGTGTTTAGAGTATTGTATTGGTGTAAATGATAGGGGCTTCCTATGGCAGCTATGCATAGCATATAAAATTACAGATGGGTAACTATGAATAACAGGGATATTTTTCACTGAGGGATTCTGCGTGAATAGACAAGAGTGATTCAGAATGTCGCCTTCACACTAGTAGGGCTTGGTGAGAGCGAAGCATATCAAGGGGTTATTGTTTCTCTAAATAGAGACCACAGCAGGACAAGTGTTGCTGCTGGCACTGCTGGCGTCTGCCGTGTGCCAGTTATACTTAGACTTTCTGTGAAACATTGTTTTAGGAAAATGTTTTACTAAAGATAGGCCTTGGAATTTTGGGGTTTGGGATGACAACCAAGAAAAAGCCAATCTTTTGTTCATTAATGAAAGAGTTTATTGAACTGATCTCATCCAAATGAAATTGTCGGGCCTCAGCTGTAAATAAATAAATATAAACTTAAATCAGCTCTACAGTTATCTTGTTACTTTGATGTATCATATGATCAATCAAAGTTTCTGTTACCATCAGCATATATAGTCAGACATCCATACAACCATCCAATTATATATATCAGCTGCGATTTACCTTGTTAGAATAAGCAGTATAATGGCTGCAATTGAAAATTGTAAAACAAAAGGGTGTGAGAAATTGGATTGCTGGTTGAGGATGATGTGAACTCTCTTCAAACAACAGCCACAATCCTTGTCAGGATGAACCATAAAAGTCATTAAATCAATCGGTTCCTAATCCTCTGGTACCTTCGCACAAAAGCTGTCAGGTATAACTTAGAGGCAATGTGTAAAGTATTTATGCAGCACACAAACAGTAATAAAGTGAAAACACAACACAAGAAAACTCCTAAACCAATTTAGAAATATAGAGTAACAAGTAATACATTATTTGACACCACAGCTATAAAAATCCAACCAGTACAACCACAGATATGCAATTTTAAAGATTTCAGGTACTGTTTAGCATCTAAAAGTACAAATCGCCACTAGAGGTCATCTGGTCGTGCTAGTTCGGGGGAAAGTCACAGTTCAGACCGACCGCAATGGACCCCTGGCTGGATACAGGAACCGGGTTAGTCCCACTGAAAAATGTACCTTTTAAAGTCTAGCATGAAGAGTTCCCTTCCTGGTAAAGGAGGCCACAAGGAACAGCGAGAACATTGTGGATGGTTGTTGCAGTAGTGTGTAGTGCGATCTGGTCGTTACGACGGTCATCGCTGAAGTGGGAAGATCCTGTCAGGTGTCACAGGTGGTCATTGCTGTAAATTCGTGTTGGCAGGTTTAGGCCTGGCAAAAGTTTTTTTGCCAGGTCAAAATGGCAATTTTAAACTGCACACATAGGCTGCAATGGAGGTTTTTTAAGGGCTACTTAAGTGGCGGTCACAATAAGTGCTACACGCCCACTAGTAGCATTTCATTTACAGCCCCTGAGTACATGTAGTACCATTTTACTAGGGACTTACAAGTAAATTAAATGTGCCAATTGGGTGTAAGCCAATTTTACCATGTTTAAAGGAGAGAGCACATGCATGTTAGCACTGGTTACGAGTGGTAAAGTGTGCAGAGTCCTCAGGCTAATGAAAACAAATTCAGCAAAATAGGTGGCGTTAAGGCAAAATGTTTTGGGGAAGACCACCCTAAAGCTGGCAGGTCTAACTAAGGGCCCCATTCACAAATGGAAACTTTAAAAGTTAGAAGTCTCCTTCTAAAGCTACCTACCAGCAAGTGACCCCGTCTGCTTTGGCATTCACCCATTCTTCCTTTTCGTGCATCTTAGGATGTGACACATGGCAGCTGCAGCAGAACTCACCTTATAGACAAGCACTACTTATATGATCTTCCTGCACCGTGTACACACAGCACACCTGCACCCTCATGCCCAGGACTGCTTGAACCTAGGTGTATAAAGTTATATTTTTACCTTTAAAATAGGTAAACATGCAATTGGTGTTATTTCCCTGACTGGCCTTTTAACGCGGGACCAGAAAAATACACTATTTGAATCAGTCGGTGGGGGTCAGTGTGCCTTCAAACATAAACGGGTCATTGGCTTCCCTCCCTCACATTGCTAAGTGCAGCATCAGGAAGTCATTGCGTGCCTGACACTTGCACTAGTTATATGAACCCTTCCCCTACCTGGCACAGAGGTCCCGCGTGTGAAACGGGCCTGCATTTAGGAAAATAACACATATATTTGTGACGTGCAGACTGTTCTTTTCAAAAGTTCTTGCAAACTTTTGTGAATCTTTCCTTCATCATCATTTTGTTAATAGGGATGCATATATGCAGGAAGCCGAACTTGCATAAATAGCTGACATTTCTACTGAATTCTAAGCTCTCTGCGTTCCAATACCAATATGCACACTGATGCGACTGATGATTTATGCCACAAGTTATGTATTGCTACTCTATATGGAGAATATTAAACAAGGACTTGCTTCCTTGTAGTGTCTTTTCTTTCGGCTGGGAAGAGATAATATGTAATTAAAAGGTAAAGTGTGCAGTTAGCATTCATGTCAACAGTGCTGTTCTTATTCATTATTCAGCGTTGGAAGGCGAGCAAGAATGTATTGTACTCAAGCAAGATTGAATACAAGCAAATGCATTAGCTGAGGTGGAAATGGCAAATGGGGATACAGGCCTACTTTATGTAGCTGTTATTTGCATCCAAGCGTTACCAATTTCATTACATAGTCAAACTAAATATTTTATTTTCCTTTCACATTATGTAGATATATGTTATTGCTGAGGATATGGAGAGAACCTTTTTCTAGAAATTTTACACTTTTTATTATTTTGCTTCCTTTCATTTAAATTAATTAGTTTCAGTACAGTCAGATTAACCTTTAATAGAATCACAGCACAGATGATGATGAAACACAATTGCAGAAAAGTAAGGCTTTAAGAGTAAGTCTTTGCAGAAAATTAAGGCTGTAAAAGTAAACTTTGCAGAAAAGTAAGGCCATAAGAGTATGGACCTGACTACACTGTTGGCGGGCACACCGTCAGCCTGCCGTGGCGGTAGTTGGGAGGATGCCGCCAAGCCGGCGGAATCCCGACTGTAGCATTACAAATACATCACGGGGCTGGCAAAGTGGTGGCATCAGTCTTGTGGCTGCGGCATGCTTCAGCTCAATGAGTGCACCTGAAGGTAATGACGCTGCACTGCAGCGCCTGTACCACATCGATCGCACTGTTGCCATGCACCATGTCGTGTTTTAGGTGCTTTTTTCACTGAAAACTTACTTTAAAATTGCATATCTCTGATTCTACTGATTGGATTTTTTCATTCTAGTATCAATTACATATTAACCCCTTGCATGCGCGGCCGATTTTCGCCCTGTGCGGGGCGTTTCATTAAGCGGGCGGGTTCATGACGAGCTCAGCTCGTCATGCGCACACGAGCACTGCGCAGCATGACGAGCTGAGCTCGTCATGAGCATGGAAGGGGTTAAAATGTACTCTATTTTTCGAAATCAGTTTGGTATTTGTTTGTGTTGTGTTTTCACTGTATTACTGTGTGTGTGCTGCAAAAATACTTTACACATTGCCTCTAAGTTAGGCCTGACTGCTTTGTGGCAAGTTACCAGAGGGTGAAGCACCAGCAAAGTTAGTGACTTTTGTGGTTTACCTTGGCAAGAACTGTGGTTGTTGCCTGAGTGGGGCTGCCAGCCCCTCAACCTATAAACCAATTTCTTGCAACATGCAATACTGCCAAGCGGAACTTTTATAGTCAGGGAACAGCTTCCATTTTTGTGACATCCATTGAAATACCAGAGGACCCTGCATTGCCATGAGCAAAAGACACAGCCTGAATGAAATGAGCAAGTCCCTTGATCTGCACAGAGGACATTTTCACAAGCTCTCTACACACTGTTTTTTTAGGAACCAAAATCCAAGGCTATTGGGGTCATGTTGGAGGCAAGCAATCAGCCACGCTGTCTTTCTCTGATCAAATACCAGGAAGTCTGCAAACAGGGCAACCAGCCAAAGGAGGATCAGAAGATATTTAATCTCTTCTTAGCCGTCAAGACATGTTCTGGCTGAAACTTCGACTGGGGAGGTTCTAGCTCTACCGAACTATCTTACTTAGAATTTCTAGCTTTTTGTAAAATTTGTTGGATACAGTCATCCAGTTTCTTCAGCTGTAAAATGTTTCATCTCTTACTGATTCTAAATTAAAAAAGTAATATCCTTGACTGATAAGGCCCAAGCTTGGTCTGACCAAGTGCACATGGGAACAAACACACAAGGCATAGAGAGTGGAAATTGTCCTTGTTTTCTGACATATCTACTTTTGCCTGCTAAAAGACTCCTGTCCACAGTCACCATAACAGGTAGAAATATATCAAAAAAGCAAATAATTAATTTATATAAAAGCATCCCCTCACCGCCAAAACCAACCTCCACGAAGGAATGAAAGCCGTCGCAGAATGGATGAAGAACAGCCGTCTGAAGCTGAACTCGGACAAGACGGAGGTCCTCATGCTCGGCTCCACCCCCTCAGCCTGGGACGACTCCTGGTGGCCGACCGCCCTGGGAGCAGCACCAACGCCCACCGACCACGCACGCAACCTGGGGTTCGTCCTCGACTCAACGCTCTCCATGACCAAGCAAGTCAACGCCGTCTCATCCTCCTGCTTCAACACCCTCCGCATGCTCCGCAAGATCTACAGGTGGATCCCCACTGACACAAGAAGAACGGTCACCCAGGCCTTCATCAGCAGCAGGCTGGACTACGGAAACGCCCTCTATGCGGGAGCCCTGGCCAAACTACTGAAACGACTGCAACGCATACAGAACGCCTCTGCCCGCCTGATCCTCGACATACCCCGACACAGCCACATCACACCCCACCTGAGAGACCTGCACTGGCTGCCCATCAACAAGAGGATCACCTTCAAGCTCCTCACCCACGCACACAAGGCACTCCACGACACCGGACCAGCATACCTCAACAGACGACTCACCTTCTACACCCCGAACCGCCAGCTCCGCTCCGCCGACCGCGTCCTCGCTACCATCCCCCGCATCCGAAGAGCGACCTCCGGCGGCAGATCATTCTCCTACCTCGCTGCCAAGACCTGGAACACCCTCCCCATCCTCCTACGGCAGACCCAAGACCTACTAACCTTCAGGAGGCTACTCAAGACCTGGCTATTCGAGCAGTAGCGGCACCCCTCCCCCCCCGCCAGCGCCTTGAGACCCTCACGGGTGAGTAGTGCGCTCTACAAATTGATTTATTGATTGATATCCAGATTAAAATCACTCGGTTAGGGAGCAGTTTTACCACCTACATTTCTCCCATCTCCAAGGGTTTTACTTTGGTCACATAATCGCTCACAGTCATCGAAAAGCTACCTAAATAATTATCCTCAACCAGTGTGATAAATTGTTCTGCAGCTGCCTTGTCATTCCAACTCATATTTGTAAAAATTACTGTTAAATATGGGGGGCGCTAAAGGGCGCCAAGCAAGATGGCCGCACTTGTGTGAGGCTCTAGCAGCTCAGGGCACAATCCTGCTAATATCCTGCTCATCGCCCGTTTTTAATTACTTAAAACCCCACAATCTGACCGGAGAACGTCGCCTGCCACCTGATGCTGTGACTGGAGGGGTTGAACAAGCCTGAGCACGAAGAAAATCGCACTTGCTGCCCCCGGACCAAATCTCCTAAAATGGCGGCCGCCATCGCTGCCCAGATTAGCTGTTAATCACGCGGGCCCGGAGGCCCCTGTGGTGCCCTACTTCTGCCACACACTCGCCTGGAATAGACGTAGTCTCCGCTGCTCGGCCACCTCATAGAAGCTCCAGTGCCTGAGCTGAGACCTGCGGAATCGACGCAGCGGCCCCGGCGGCGGCAGGGGCATCATCCATCTGTCGCGGCCCTGCCGGTCTGCTCTGTACCTGGCGGCGGCGCCCCGGAATCCACTGCCTGCAGCCTGCTACCCGCAACCTACTGCTTTACCTGTCCGGTGAGTGAGCTGCTTGTGGGGGCCTTGCCCCGCCCGGCACTCATCGGCAAACTGATACTGCGGACATTACTGTCACTGTTGCCGGCCTCATCAGGCCTGTCATGTGCGGGCCCTGCTCTACCGGGGGGCCGGTGCTACCAAGGCTTCCTTCACCAGTTGCTGCCATAGAGCTTTCCTTCACCCTGCACCTGCCCGGCCCCCGAACTGCTCACCGCTCCGCAGCACTACTGCTCCTGCGCTGCTCCGGCCAACTGGCGACCTCACAAGTTGCCACCCACCACCCATCTGGGACTGCGAGGGCCTCAACTAATCGTCCACTCCATAGGGACTTCCATGACTGCGCTGCTGCGCGAGGAGCCAATGCTGCGCACCCTGCACCAGTGAGGCCCTCCCCCACCTACCGCGACCCTGCTGGATTGCTCTCAGCCTAGTGGTGACGCCTCTCCAACCGCCGCTTCCAACCTGCGGCCTGCAACCCACCATTTGAACTGACCGGTGAGTGCGCTGCCCCTGAGGACCTTGTCCCGCTCTGCCCGGCCCTCACCGTCTGGCTGTTCTGCGGGCCCATCAGACACTGCCATCGGCCTAGCTAGGCCTGTTCTGAACACCACTTGCTTCGATGCAGAGCCGGGACGACTATTGAACTGACTCTAAGTGCTGCCAGAGGCCTCCTTACCGGGTTACGCACGCCCGGCTCCCGGCTGGTCACTGCACAGAGATCCGCTTTCGCTGTGCTGCCTCAAGTGCCGGGGGAGCTTCCACGCCTGCTGCTTCCCAGTGTGTCCCTTGACACCCCCTGCTTGCACCGCATTGTGAGGAGAACATTGCCCATCGCTGAGGAGGCGCTTCTAAACCCCGCTGCATCCTGGCCTGTGAACCCCCACTGAAACTCACCACCACGGGCCTGGTTGTGGTCTCTCTTGGCCTCACCAGGCATGCTTTACCCAGCCTCATCAGCCCAGTGGGGGACCTGAGACTGCCGAGCTCACACAGGGGAGACTGCGGGACACATCACGCTGCCTCACTTCGCCGCCTCAGCTGGAGTGCACCTCCCCACTGCGGCTTCCGGCCCTCCAGCCGCCGCCACGGACCCAACCAGACCTTTCCCACATTAGGCTCCATCCTACTGGGAGCTAGCGTGGCCGACACCCGGTAATATTGGGCTGCCAGTCTCCTCTTTACCGCCTCGCACCCGCCTGGCCCCCACCTGCTCGCTGCATTGCAGATCCACAGACACCTAGCAGTTCCATCCGTCTGGGTGCTTGGGAGCCTGCTGTCTCCGGACGAACTGTCTGACCCCTCTGGCTTGCATCTTGCGGCGGCGGGTGCGCCATCTTTTACTGCGAAAAACCATAGCATCCGCCTCACCGCAGGTCTCCTTCTGACTTGGACCCACCACCATGGGGAAACCCGACGGACGGCAGCCTAAAATCAACTTAGAAGCCCGCAAATCGGTGAGAACACAGGCGGATCCAGAAGACGAACAGAACGGAGTCCTGGCCTCAGGACCGACCACCTCCACAGAGGACCTCAAGGAACTCCTGCTAGTGATGCAGTCAAGCCTGACCTCCATTGAATCGAAGATGGACACTATGAATGCCCGCCTTAACAATCTTTCACACAAAGTTGAGTGCTACGATGAGCGCATCAAAAAACAGAACGTCGCGTCTCCGAGCTAGAAGACTCCTCCGCCTCCACCACGGACAGAACCCTAGATATGGAGAAAGTCTTGAAAGTAATCGCCGCCAAGAATGAAGATCTTGAATCTCGTTCGAGACGAAACAATCTGCGAATTCTTGGTGTGCCGGAGTCCACCGCCACGGGCAAAATGGAGGACTACGTAGATCGCATGCTGATCACACTTTTCCGCAAGGAGGCCTTTTTGGCGATGTTAATCGTTGAGAGGGCACATCGCTCACTGTCCTCCCGTCCTGTTCTTGGAGCCCCCCCGCGCCCGATCATTGCGAGGCTACTTAACTATCGGGACCGCGATGTTGCTTTACGACTCTCCAGGGAACAAGGCCAACTGCGCTTCGAGGGCATAGAGATATCATTATACCCCGATTTCACGATGGCCGTCCAAGAAGCGCGCAGAAAGTTCCTCCCGGCCAAGAAGAAGCTACAGCAAATGAACATTGCTTACGCCATGCTTTTCCCGGCCCGCCTCAAAGTCACCCACCAAGGGAAGCAACATTTCTTCACTAATCCCCAGCACGTCCATGACTTCATCAAATCTCTGCCCAGGAGGCCCGGGGACCGCGCTTCCCCACCCCATCAATCCGATGACGCAGGAGGTACTTCTGACATGGAATAATGACCGCTACCGTTTATGAACTCTTTTACACGGCCTCCAATGGACATTTGCCTCCGCACTTGACCCCGTCAGTTCTCACTTGACATAGGAAGCCCTGCATTATGACTCACTACATGATTTCAAACCAGTCATTCTGTCTTGTCTCTACAGATGTTTCTGCTCGTTTATTCACTATTACAGACATTGGGGCCGAATCCGATTCGGGCCGGAAAAAATACCGACCGACTCGGTACGGGATCATAGTCCGACCGACACGTACCGGCGTTGCCCGACCTGGGAAGTACGATGAAATGCATGTGAATCACGACCGACTCGTACGGAACTCAAGGCGAACGACCGACCCGGACGGAAACAAGCTATCCGGCCGGGAAACCACGCGAATCGAACCGACTGACACGCACCAAGAATCAACACGAACGAAACGTACCCGCGAACTCCGACCCGCGCAGTACGATGCAATGGGTGCAAAAGCAGACCGATTCGCACGGAGCCCAAGGCGTACGACCGACACGCATACAAAACCCAGCCGAACAAACACAATACTCCGCGACCGACGCGTACGCCGCATATGAAACTGAGCTGAAACACAGCGGGAACGACTCGGAGAGGCGAGCACGAGATAACTGCAACGTCCTACTCGGTCAGAAGAACGACTCCTACATGCACAATAATCACAAATGAAAAAATACAAAAAAAGAGGGCCAAACAAACAATGACAAAGCCAATAAATACAGGGGGGAAAAATGGAACAAGAACACACCCCCAACTCCACCTACATAAAGGCCACAAATCCCTACCATGATCCTTTGCAAATTCCACTGACCTGCCAGCACAGAACACCAGCAGACAGCAGACACACACACAGCTCATCCAACACAAAAGCCACACACCATTAGCACCTCAACAAATAGCACCCTTACACACACACAGCAAAACCTACACACACACACCCTCACCTGCACACACACACACATCAATCACCACCACCACCCATCACCAGGCCCCTAAAGAAGAATCCAAAGTTCCTAGATAGTGAATTGGAAGTCATGGTAGACGAGATCCTGAGGGTAGAGCCACAGTTGTTTGGCACATTGGTCCAACAGACCCCCATGGCACAGAAAACCAAGATGTGGGCGAGGATCGTCGACAGGGTGAACGCACAATCACCATGTTTGCGCACAAAGGAAGACATCCAGAACAGGTGGTATGATGTGCGCAGGAGGGTCAGGGACCTACTGAAGAAGGATTACCTCCTGAGCCAGCACACCGGCAGTGGCCCTCCTGCCAAACCAGTATACCTCAGGCCCTGGGAGGAGAAGGTGCGGGCCATCCTACCACCAGTGAGCGTATATGGACTAACAAACATCCCAGAGCCTGGTGAGTACACAACTAATATACACAATATTGTGTGCCAATACACACACATCACTGTCAAGGGGATAGTCAAACCATGCACCCCTAGCAAATCAACAGCAACCAAAAGATAATCATCCCAAGAAGTGTATGTCAGTCAGATAAACACAATACATGCCATGTCATAGTGATATGTAACTGTGTCATGACATGTACAAACCCAATACCAAATAGAGCTAGGCAGTGGCACAAATCTAACTAACAAACACTGTCAGATATTTAGCCACCACTAGAACACCACCTCACAGGGAAGCTCACAGAAAGGAAGGAATCCTGTGTATGCTGGTGAAGTCAGTGTAGCCAAGAGCATGATGGGACTCGTAGTAACAGATAATGGGCAGCCTCACATTTGGACCATCAACACCACTCTGAACCATGCTCACAACACAGGGAGTGGAAAAGGACTGACAATATGGCTGACACTGGGTACTGCTGTGGGGAGCACAAGGCCCTGCTGGGAACTGTGCACCAACAAACAACAGGACCACACTGTCAGCCATCTTGCCATTGCTGTCACACTCACACACAGTGAAGTCCACTCAAAAGGAAGGAAGTATGGGCATGCTGGGAAGGGGGTGTAGGCAATAGCATGATGGGAGTTGTAGTCACAGATATTGCTCACCCACACAATTGGCCCATCAACACCACTCTGAACCATGCTCACATCACAGGGAGTGGATAAGGACTGACAAGATGGCTGACACTGGGTACTGCTGTGGGGAGCACAAGGCCCTGCTGGGAACTGTGCACCAACAAACAGCAGAACACCACTGCCTGACATCCTGAAAGCCAACTTGCACTCCCTGCAATGCAAGCACGTTGCATGGTGGGATATCTGGCTGGGTGGGAAGGAGGACTGACAGCACTGACCATAGTTACAAGCAGCTCTCCTCACACACCCCCTCAACACAAACTCCACATAACCTACCTGGGAGAATGCAATGCCTCACACACCAAATGAAGATCCCACAAAGAACCACCACCCTGGGTAATGCTGTGTGAAGCACAGGGACACTCTTGGGACTTGTAGCCAAACAAACGCAAGGACAACACTGTCAGCCTTCCTGTCAGCACAGGCACACTACCCCACAGGGAAGCAGAGTCAAAAGGAAGGAAGTACGGGCATGCTGGGAAGGGGGGTGTAGGCAATAGCATGATGGGAGTTGTAGTCACAGATATTGCTCACCCTCACAATTGGCCCATCAACACCACTCTGAACCATGCTCACATCACAGGGAGTGGATAAGGACTGACAAGATGGCTGACACTGGGTACTGCTGTGGGGAGCACAAGGCCCTGCTGGGAACTGTGCACCAACATACAGCAGAACACCACTGAATGACATCCTGAGAGTCAACCTGAACCCACTGCAAGGGTGGCATGCTTCATGGTGGGATAACTGGGCTAGGTGGAGAAGGATGGCCGGATGTCCACCAAATACAACCAATGCTGGCCATGCACACACCTCAACATTCACATTGAAATGCCCCAGGTATGCAGGACAATGTGCTACACCAATATCAACCTCTTACTGTGACAACTTAGGACAATGCAATGTACATGCCCGCATCCAGAGGTACAGTCACAACTGTCAGGTGTGTGAACCATTGATGCCTGTAGAAACATAACATACAATGTGTGTCTCATCCAAATACAGGTGATGATGATGGGGACACAGCAGCAGGCGAGGAGGAGTCCCTGTCCCAGGCTCCAGGGGACACTGAGCTCACTGGTGTGGAACAGCCTCTGCCCTCCTCGGATGGCGAAGACCTACCTGGCACCTCCGGTGTGAGTCATCATGCAGCACCAGCAGGACCAACATCTGCACCCCCTGCACCCACCCCTCCAACAACTGCCAACACACAGACCACCCCCGCCGACACGGACAGACCAAGGACCACCGATGATAACAGCACAGGGCCCCAGGCCCACCGTGGAGCAACGGACAACAACACCACTAACAACCCCCAAGGGGCCTTGGGTCACCCGTGCGTGCCACCGCAGGTCCTGCACGTGTCGCCAGGGGTGGTGGGAGTGGTGGTAGACATAGGTCGCTGCTTGCAGAGGGGTCTGGACTGCATGATGACCCACAACTGGCACGCATCGCTGATGCGTACTCAGGATAGCACCGGAGAGGTCAGACAGGTAGTGGGGATCCTCAAGGACATACAACAGCAGCAGGCTGCCCATCATGCCCGCTTGGACTCCCACATGTCCCGTGTGGAGACACACATGTCTCGCATGGAGTCCAAGTGGGACACATTGCAAGAACTCACAGCGGTGCATAGGGACATATTGACATGCCTCCGCCAGATTAGCACCAACATGGCCACACCTCCCTGTGTGCCCACAACATCTGGTGCTGCAACAACTGACACCGCCACAGGGAGGGAGGAGGACTCTGGCGGAGACTCCCTGCACCGCAGCAGCCTGCACGTGAGGGTCCCCCCCAAAGAAGAGGGGTCGTCCGAGGAAGGAAAACTGAGAGGTTGATGGCCACGTACATCCCCCAGGAAGCCAACACCTGTTCCGGAAATTCTCCTTTGTGTGCAAACTTTTCACCCTGTCGAATGCAACACAACTCTCCCACATGACATGGGGAGTTCAAGTTGGACTAATGTATCATATGACTGTGGACTACACTCAGGACATTTCTGCTACCAAGACTTCCAACTCATCTGGGAACTTTGGATCACAATCCCAATGTACAGCACCCACCATCCTGTGCACTATACACACACACATTTCTGTAAATAAAATCACTAGTACACCATACTTGCCTCTGTTGTTATTCAAATGTGGATACTGTTATGGTGATGATGATCTGCTAAATTACACTGTGTATGCTAACTGCTACAGCAAGTACAACACCGTCATGTGAGTCATGGTGACGTGACACATATGAGGGAGACACACCACTAGGGCTACACAACACAGAGACACCAGGGCCATCGGACTCATCGCCTACAGTGATGTTGCCAGGAAATACTGTGGAATGCACAGACACCACACCTATTCAGAGTCTGTGTCAACTAGCCCACAGGTGCAGTAAGCAAATGTCAGTCAGATGTGTGACCACAGACAACGCACATCCCAAAGTGAAGCACAGGTTTATTACACATTTGCAACATGTTGTTTCCACTACAAATGCAAGGTAATCCCACGTGGCAGTGGCCACACAGTCAACAAGTGCAGAAGATATGAAGTCCAGGGGTGTGTGGCACATCACCTGTAGGGAAACTACTGCTGCCACCCTGAAAGCTGAATCATGGTGTCGGGGGATCCAAGTTGACCAAAGTACTCAGTAAGCACCCTGTGAAGGACAGACATGACACACAGTTAAAACCACTGAAGAACAGGACAGAACTGCAATACTCATGCCCAATACATGTCACAAGACAAGTACACAAAACCAAGTTAGCATGTCAAAACTGTTGGGGAGTACATACTACCTGTAAGGACACATTGCTGCACGCATCCAGTCAAGTAGCACATGGCCACACTCAAACAGCACCAGAGCACCACCCACACATATCATGCAAACTCACATCATTCACATTACATCTCCCTGGATACTCACATTCAGCTGAAGAAGTTGGTGATGAGCTGTGTGCGGACATCACCATCATCATCATCATCATCACTGGCATCGTGGTCCAGGCCAGGATCCTCCACAGGTGGCGGACGTTGGTCATCGTCATCCAGGATGAGAGGCAACTCCTTCCGCACTGCCAGGTTGTGTAGCATGCAGCAGACGATGACAATCTTGCACACCTTTGCTGGGGCATATGGGAGGGCCCCTCCTGTCTTGTCCAGGCAGAGGAAGCGGCTCTTCAGGAGATCAAAGGTCCGCTCAATCACTCTCCTGGTCCGACCATGTTCCTCATTGTAGCGCATCTGGGCTAGTGTCACAGGGTTCCTGAGGGGTGTCAGCAACCACGGCATGTTGGGGTATCCGGAGTCACCTACGGACAGACAAGTGCACATTAGCTGAGTTGGAAAAGTGGGCGGTATACTACAGAGCAGAACACACACAATGGTACAAAGTCAGTACACACCGACAAGCCAGGCACGCTGGTTCTGCATCTGTGCCATCATCCTCGGGATGCGACTACTCCTCATCATGTAGGCATCGTGTGCTGAACCAGGGAAACGGGCACACACATGTGTGATGGTCATATCTGCAAGACATACCACCAGAGCATTGATTGAATGGTAATGTTTCCGGTTCCGGTATGCCTGCTCATGTGCCTGTGGTGGTACCAAAGCCACATGTGTCCCATCAATGGAGCCAATGACATGTGGCATCCTCCCCAGGGCATAGAAGTCACTCTTGACGTCAGTGAGTTGTTGACGTGTAGGGAAATAGATGTACTGGTTCAGGCATCTCAACATTGCCTCCAAAACATCGCGTAGCACACGGCTGAACATAGTCTGTGACATCCCACCGGCAGTCGCCACAGTGTGTTGAAAGGTACCGGTGGCAAAGAAGTGTAGGGCTGCCATTACCTTCACCTTGGGGGTCAGCGCCGTAGGGTACGGCCGGCCAGGTTGCAAATGTGGTGCCAAGCGCACTGCCAAATCCTCAATCAGCTGCCTGGTGAAGCGGTACCGTCGGATGCTGTCACGTTCCACCATCGTTGCCAGGTCAGGGAATGGTCTATGGACAGCTGGAGCCCTGCAGTGCATAGGTTGAGGAAAGAAAGATTGTCAGTCACCCCACATATGTGCCATTCACCATACTCAATTTCACATGATACATCATTACGAGACACAAGTACTTGACGTGTGTGCCGTTCTGTTCGGACATAACTCGCACCTACATGGCCATCATCTAACTTCTCAGTACAACATGTGTGGACAACAGGTTCCAGGTTGTGCTATGGGAAACCATTAGGCTGTGTCACAGTACCGATTTACTGCTGTCACGTTCCACACACACACCACAGTGACATGTCTGGTACAGATGCGCCACAGGCATCACAGCTCATTGACAGGTAGATTCCCAGTGACCCTGTCTTGCCACATGGACACTGGCATTACATCGCGTATCATGTACACGTCAGAAAAACAAACATGACTCCCACAGGTAGTGGCCCCTGTCGCCTACGCAGGACAGACATGGACGCCAGTGACGCACAACATCAAAGTCCATGCACAAACAACGTTGATGTGGAGACTGTCTCCCATCGTGCACATGGAATCAGAGACATCGGAAACACAACATGCACACAGACTGTGGAGGGACATCACTATTGTGGCAATGGGTCACCCTGTGACGTACATGCCTTCCCCCATGGGACCCAGGGGGTATGTGACATGTCACACACATACACAACCTGGAAATGTGACCATGCCACATGCTCCGAAATGAACTGTTGCACATCACAGTGGTCATGTGCACAACACACAAAGGACCCTGTCCCCATTAACACATGCACAGCCTGGGTGTGGCTGCCCACAAGTGCCACCACAGAAACCACATGTTAACCCCCATACACAGAAAAGGTAATGCAGCCTTACATGCCTTAGGAAACAGTGTGGACTGGGTGTGGTGTTGTAGGTGTGCCCCTGGGTCTCTGGCAGGTATATGTGGCTGGCATACGTTCACCAGTGACAAGCATGGTGACATATGCGGCTGACCTGTACAGGTACGCGTTGTACAGCAATGGCCCGATCGGTGTGCCCGGCCGGCCCATTGCATCTGTTGTGAGCGGGTACGCGTTGTATCCCAAAATACGCATTGTACAGCAATGGACCGATCGGTGTGCCCGGCCGGCCCATTGCATCTGTTGTGAGCGGGTACGCGTTGTATCCCGAATACCGCATTGTACAGCAATGGACCGATCGGTGTGCCCGGCCGGCCCATTGCATCTGTTGTGAGCGGGTACGCGTTGTATCCCGAAATACGCGTTGTACAGCAATGGACCGATCGGTGTGCCCGGCCGGCCCATTGCATCTGTTGTGAGCGGGTACGCGTTGTATCCCGAAATACGCGTTAGTACAGCAATGGACCGACCGGTGTGCCCGGCCGGCCCATTGCATCTGTTGTGAGCGGGTACGTGCGTTGTACAGCAATGGACCGATCGGTGTGCCCGGCCGGCCCATTGCATCTGTTGTGAGCGGGTACGCGTTGAACAGCAATGGACCGATCGGTGTGCCCGGCCGGCCCATTGCATCTGTTGTGAGCGGGTACGCGTTGTATCCCGTAATACGCGTTGTACAGCAATGGACCGATCGGTGTGCCCGGCCGGCCCATTGCATCTGTTGTGAGCGGGTACGCATTGTACAGCAATGGACCGATCGGTGTGCCCGGCCGGCCCATTGCATCTGTTGTGAGCGGGTACGCGTTGTATCCCGAAATACGCGTTGTACAGCAATGGATCGAACGGTGCGCACGCGTTGGCTGGGGCCTGGCATGGCAACGGACGCGTATTCGAAGCTTCAACGAGTCTGATGCAGTGAATTCAGTTGGCCAGCCACAACAATGTTGCAAAATCATGGGTGTCATGAACTTGGATTTTTGAAGGATGCTGTGGGCGTGTATTAGTGCTGCTATTCCATGGATTGGTCAGATTCAGAAGATGCAAACGACTTGGACCTATCACTTTGGACACATGGGACAGTATCTGCCTCTGCAGCACACATATAATGCTGGCTGTTCCCCTGAGAGCTCACTTGCCTGCACTACATGCTCCAGGACGACATCTGCCACCAACACTGCTGCTGTCTCTGCATCCTCTGGCTACTGCAATGGCACGTACTGTGGAGAGAGCCCCAGCCTTCAGCCTTGAGGAGAACCAGGCCCTGCTGGACAGCCTCCTTCCACAGTACAGCAAGCTGTATGGGACACCAGGGGAGCAGGTGAGTGTGCTGTCCACTGCCTTACTAATTTTGCATGTTGTCTGACTAGCAGGACTTACAGTGTGCACACCACTGGCTAGCATGCTCACTGAGTAGTTCTGAGCCCCCAAAGTGTGTAGTTACATGCACTGAACAGGTACAGTGCAGTAACAGTGCATTCCAACAAGGTTTACTTTCCATGCAATGATACCATGTAGTAACTGCTGGCAAACTGTTCATAGCCATCGTTGCACTGCCTGTGTACATCATGTGCCCCAGTGATTGAGACATGTATATCCAACTGTGTGATGCACGGATATGTTGCATGTGTAGTAATGGCATTTTCACTTTGTCATCCTCACAGGTTGATGCCCACCAGAAGCAGAAAATCTGGCTGACCATCGCCCGGGCAGTAAGATCCGTGGGGACTACAAGCGCCGGATCCGCAACTGCCAGAAGAGGTGGCAGGACCTTCGAGGCTGGACCCGGAGGATCGCAAGGGTCCAGCTGAAGCTGTCGCCTCCTCGCAGGAGGGGCGGACACCGGACCCTGACCCGCCACATGCTCAGGATCCTGGCGGTGGTCTTCCCTGACCTGGATGGGCAGCTGAAGGCCAGACAGCAGCAAGGAGGGGGTGAGTCCATGACAGCACTGTGCACTTTGTCTGACATGCTATGTGCCCTCCTCTGGCCTGGTTAAACTTCCACAGTACATCAGTCTTGTGGTCCAGGACCCATGTCCCTCTATTGTGACATGCCCACTCCTCATCTGATATGCATATGTGTGGCCCTTACAGTCAGGAAATTGTGTCACTTGGGGACTGTGTCATTGCATTTTGCTTTGCTCAAGGTGGGGGACAGCATTTGTTCCGGTGACTATGTTGTGGGATTCATGGGTGGGTCAATTGCTCACACAATGCCCAAGTCCTGACATGTAATCTGGGTGTAACTTTGATATGTGGTCCACTTGCTGATCTGATTCACCACATGTCCCTGGGGTATTTGGCACACCCCCATGCTGTGGGTGGGAACAATGTTTGGGCCTCAGGAGTATGTATATCAAGTGTGTCACACATGCTTAGACACCTGCCTACTGTCCAGGACTCATCCCTCTTACAGGTGGAGCTGGACAGTCATGCCTACTCCAGGGCATACAATAGACTCTGTACTCCCACTCCCGTGGATCATCTGACATGTTGTGATCAGTGACATGTTCCCTCAGGTGTCTGCCTCTGTGTCAGTGTGCTGTGGCTTCGTTGTCAGGACTACTGGTATGTTTGTCGGTTAGGGTTCAGCATGCCATCTGAGATGTGACCATGTGAGACGATACTTCTGTGACTTATAGATGTTTGATCACTTGACTGTGCACACAGGTGTATGCGACTGTGACTTTCAGGCAGCTGTTATTCATTCACAGCACACTGTGAGGTGCTCAGGTTCTGGGAGTTGTGTTTCATGTCCCCCATATGTCCAATTGGCATGACGTGGACAAATACTAGTTCAGATGATGTGGTGTGTGGGGGATGGACATGTGCACTTGTCAGTTACATAACTTGCATTCCCCATGTCCTAGGATTGTGACACAGTGCAGACTGTTGTTGGCAGGCTGCCATGGCCATGTGACTGGAGACAGTGATGTATGACTTTGCAGGCATGCCTGTGTCATGGCATTAAACTTCCTAAGAGTGATCCTGCAGGGGAGTGACATGTGCAACATGCACCCCATTGTGGCATGGACTATCCGGACATGGGTGCATCATGGTGTCTGGTGCTGGTATGCATCACATGCATTTCTATTTAGACTCTGGCCATCCCTTTCTCCGGACACCTGCACTGACTCAGTGGCAAGAGATGTGATGTGTGCATGTTCACATACTTCACTGTGTTCCCTGCAATGTCCAACAACTGTGTAGGTGGTGCATGTGTCCACACTGGGGTCTTACCATCAGACAGTCACCAGACAGATGGGTGCAAGGGCAGGAGGGGTGTGAGTCCCATGGTTGACCATCAGACTGACAATTGGCTTCTCCAAATCTGTGTGAGGAGTTTCGGCAATGTTCTACTAAGGATGCCAGGGCTGGCTCTGTAAGTGCTGTACTTACTGTGGTGTGTGCGGTCAGTGCAGGTGACTGATGTTTGTCTGTTTCCCTAATTGTTTGCAGATACATCCACGGCCACAGGAGGGGACAGCTCCATGGACCAGGAGGAGCAGCAGAGCCAGACTGGGTCAGCATCCGACGAGTGGTCAGAGGGACCCAGTGGCACGGAGGGCGAGGGGAACCACACCGAGGAGTCCTCAGCACCATCCACCTCAGCTGAGGACCACAGCAGCTCGGAAGATGACTCCTTGTGGAGGCGGGTGTCAGCAGCCACCACACCCCCGCTAGTCTGTCTGGCCCCGCCACCACCACCACCAGCACCGCCCTCCCATTGGCTCCAATTCCAGACGTCCGTGGAGGCTCCCATGTTCGGGAGCGTGTCTCCTTCGTGCCAGGCACCGCACCCCTGCCCCTGTGTCCCCTGCTGCCCTGAGTGAGGAGTCTGTGTACCTACTTCGGCAGCTCCATGTAGGGCAGACAGCAATGCTGAGTGTCCTCCATGCACACACCACTCTGTTGACACAGCTGGTGTCGTTCATGGAGGGCATCTCGACGGGTATGTCTGCCCTACAGAGGAGCAATAAGTCCATGGACTCCTCCCTGACGGCAGCAGTGTCCCTCCTCCAGCAGTCCCTCCCACCTCCTACCTCTGCCCCATCCACACTTCCTGGCACCCTACCTGTCCAAAGCACATGCACACCTGCACATTCACCCAAGCACACAGACACGAGCAGCACAGACACACCCAAAAGAAAGGCAAGACGTGCACACAAGCATCCTCAGGGGACAGATACCACACACACAGGGGATGGGGAACAGACACACACACAGGCATCCACAGTCACTCCGCAGTCCTCCAAATCCTCTCCCTCCAAGACCCCTTCCCTTGCCTCACCTGCAACCCCACCTACACAGCAGGTCTTCCTGTGTGACCTCGGCCTCTTCCCCTCCGATCCTGCAGATCCGGCATACCGGGGGAAGAGGAAGTCCACCCACACAGAGGGGAGTGCCCCTCACCCCCGGACACCCTCCCCCAGGCGCAGACAGACTGAGGACCCCATTCGGAAGTCCCCCAGACCAGGAAGGGCAAGACCCACCACCACCACCACGCAGCTCCACCACCCAGTCTCTCTCCTCCATCCCCCAGGCCACCACTCCACAGGTTCCACCGCCACACCCTGCCCCAGGTTCCCCCACACACCGATACTGCATCCCCAAACTGCTTAGGCCCTCCCCCTGCCACTTGCTCTTCCACCCCCAACCCAGACGCTCAGCCTGTTTGTGCCACTGGTGTGGAGACCGGGTCCCCCCTCTGTCCTGCCCACCTCATCTGCCCCCCTTCCACTCCCTTGGAGGCATGCACTGCAGTGGAGTCCACAACCACCCCGTCTGACTCGGGCACTGCAGTGGTGCCGGCCCCCCTGAGTCAGACACCTCCACTGCAGTTGCTGGTGACACTCCTGCACCCACCACCCCTTCACTGCCTCACTCTGGCATCCCCTGATCCTGTCCCTGCGGTGCCTGGCCTGCCCCTTGTATGCCCCTCCAAGGGGGATGTCCCCTGTCCCTACCAGTGCAGGCAAGCAATGGGTGACAAGTTGTCACATATCACCCTGTTGGGACTGTGTATTTGGACTGGCCATTGGCCTTAGTTTAATTTGGACTTCTGATTTTTTGTTGACATTTGCTGAATAAAGCCTATTTTTGTTTACTTGTGGTTTTTCTTTTGATGTACATGATGTACATGGTTATCATCATGCATTTGCAGTTGTAATAGTGTTCAGATCAGGGAAATGAAGTGTTGCAGTGATGGACTCCATGTGGTCCATGGGATGTGTGTCCTGTTGTAGTCTGGATCTATGGCATCCTCTGCTGCAGTCTGAGGGTGTGATGTTCAGCATATGACACAGGGATGTACGTTTTGCATTTGTAAATTAACATCTTTGTCTTACAGTGATGCACATCTGGTGGGCTTACCACTGTTCAATGTTCCTATTTCCCTGACTGTGTGCCCATCTCCACTGGACATGCAGTTTAGCACACCAATGTTGAAGGACTCATCAGTGTATACAGTGCACCTTGCTTGACACGTGTTTTGGGTGTATGCAGATGACTGACGTGACACTCCCGTACCCAGGCTGATGTGAGCAGAGCCTTCAGTGTGTTGTAGTTGTCGACTCACTGACCGAGTGTTCTGCCGACATGTTTGAGTCGTACACAGACAAGGCTTGGCACAGCGGACCTTCCACATCAGTCGAGTGCCCTCAGGTCAGTGTGTAATCCCGTGACATTGCCTGGGCCCGTGTTTTGTGTTGTGTAAGCATGTCTGTGCGTGTACCCTTCCCTTTTCCTACACAGGCTGTGTCCCTACGGATGTTCCTGTTTCTGATGCTTGCTGAGTTGTTCTGTGTTCATCAAGCATCTTGGACCTGGTTACTCTGGGATGTGGGTGCATGGCTAACTAAGGTTCATCAGGTTGTCATCCCAGGTTGTCTTTGTTGTCAGGGCTGGGGATGTGGGCAAACGCAGATGGGACACATTCAGGATTCCCCTTGGCACTTGTTGGTTACACATGTCATGTAATTTACAGTCTATGGTAGCTTTCAGTGATTGTGACACGTTGTGTGTGTGACTGCTGTCACTCCTCAGGGTCAGAGCTGCAATGTTGGAAGTTGTGTACGTGTGTTCTTTGTGTGTCACCTTGTCTTCTTCATTGGTGTGTGACTATGGCCGGGATCCCATTGATTGTGGTGGATTTCACGTCATGCCCATGTACCGCGTAGTGTGCAGTGTGTCAGACATTCACGAGTCTTGTTGACTGGCCATGTGTGATGGGTTTCTGCACCTTAGTTCCCCCCACCACCCCTGGGATTGTCATGGGTGCATGTGCAATGTCACCAGTCCATGTGAGCTTCACTGCTGCACATTGGTGGAGATCAAGGTGTGTGGTGTTGAGTGTGTGCAAATGTGAGTTGTTGCACGGCTAGACCCCTACCTCCATATTGGCCATGGCTGGCAGGCCGTGCTGTTTGATTTGTGCTTGTGTAGGTGTGATGGTAGTTTGTTGCTCAGGACACATGGCTGTGGTTCACAGTGTGAATGGCATCTACCTTTGTCATCATAGTGGGATTATCATGCAGGGTAGTGTCACCACAATGTGGGGTCCCTGGGGGTTGTGCTGTGGTGGGTCTGTCTCGTGCTGTGTTAGTTGCTGTTCCTACTAGCTTGTGTGACATGTGTAATTTGGGCTCCCTCTCATCTAACAATGCCTCTTTGCCCACATAGGGGAATCCGATCCATGAGTTACTTTTGTATGGCACTGTATACACATCTGTGTAATTGGAATTCAGCCCTCCTCATGTGTTGTGTGGTTGCCTGGGGACACTGGCACACACCCCCATCACCTGTTGTGTTTGATATGCAGTGTGGGTCTGCCTGTGTGTGCATTTGCACCACTGCATTGGCATATCTTGAGTGTGCCATTGGCTGTATGTTGTTTGGTGGCTTTCCCCTGCTGTCCCTGGGACTCCTAGGTCACAAGTCAGCACAATAATCATGGTTTGTATGTCCCATTGCTGCCATGGTATGGTATTTGTTCACCTGACATCTACAGTCTCCCTAGGATATCTACATTTGTGTGTCCATTGGTGCAGATATGTGGGTCTGCATTATGATGGTCACTTCTGTCATTGTGTTATTTGTGAATGTTGACAATGTGAGCCCCCATGGGTGATGTTTGTATGCACATGGCCAAAGGTATGTTTTGTTTGCACTGCACTGTTTGCCTCACCCAATCTATGTTGCTATGGGACACAAGCACTACTATGCCACTGATGTGTTTGTTGTTGTGTGACCAGGAATCATCCATGCAGTTTGGCTTTGGCAGCTTTTACCCAGACTACACATCCCTTTTGATCACTGTGGTGATGGGGCTTTGGGCCCCATTGCCACACTGTTCAAAAGGTGCATCAGCTATGGAACCCACACTTCCCTTTTGGTCACTGTGGTGATGGGGCTTTGGGCCCCATTGCCACACTGTTCAAAAGGTGCATCAGCTATGGACCCCACACTTCCCTTTTGGTCACTGTGGTGATGGGGCTTTGGGCCCCATTGCCACACTGTTCAAAAGGTGTATCAGCTATGGACCCCACACTTCCCTTTTGGTCACTTTGGTGATGGGGCTTTGGGCCCCATTGACACACTGTTCAAAAGGTGCATCAGCTATGGACCCCACACCTACCTTTTGGTCGCTGTGGTGATGGGGTGTTCAACCCCATTGCCACAGTGGCCATGGTCGGCTTGCATTGTGGAGGCCACACACATTTATGTGTAACACATGTGCTAGGGGGTCACATTGTATGTTCAATGTCATGTTCAGTGTTGTAGGCATTTGTCACAGTCTACACACGTTTGTCATGGTGTTGGGGGGATGTGATTTTCAAACATTCCTTATGTGGGAGTATGCTGGTTGTGTCATGCATTACCCGTCCTATGAGTAGGGGTGGAGGTAGTGGCAGGCATCCAGCCCCCCCTGAGTAGGGGTGGTGGTAGTGGTAGGCATCCAGCCCCCTGAGGGTGGGGATGGTAGTGGTGACAGGCATCCAGCCCCCTGAGGGTGGGGATGGTAGTAGTGACAGGCATCCAGGCACCCCTGAGTAGGGGTGGTGGTAGTGGTAGGCATCCAGCCCCCTGAGTAGGGGTGGTGGTAGTGGTGGCCATCCATCCCCTAAGGGTGGGGATGGTAGTAGTGACAGGCATCCAGCCACCCCTGAGTGGGGTGGTGGTAGTGGCAGGCATCCAGCCCCCTAAGGGTGGGGATGGTAGTAGTGATGGGCATCCAGCCCCCCCCGAGTAGGGGTGGTGGTAGTGGTGGCCATCCATCCCCCTAAGGGGGGGGATGGTAGTAGTGACAGGCATCCAGCACCCCCTGAGTGGGGTGGTGGTAGTGGCAGGCATCCAGCCCCCTAAGGGTGGGGATGGTAGTAGTGACAGGAATCCAGCCCCCTGAGTGGGGTGGTGGTAGTGGCAGGCATCCAGCCCCCTATGAGTGGGGATGGTAGTAGTGATGGGCATCCAGCCCCCTAAGGGTGGGGATGGTAGTAGTGACGGGCATCCAGCCCCCCCTGAGTAGGGGTGGTGGTAGTGGCAGGCATCCAGCCCCCCCTGAGTAGGGGTGGTGGTAGTGGTAGGCATCTAGGCCCCCCTGAGTAGGGGTGGTGGTGGTGGCAGGCATCCAGCCCCCCCTGAGTAGGGGTGGTGGTAGTAGTAGGCATCCAGGCCCCCCTGAGTAGGGGTGGAGGTAGTGGTAGGCATCCATCCCCCTAAGGGTGGGGATGGTAGTAGTGACAGGCATCCAGCCCCCTCTGAGTGGGGTGGTGGTAGTGGCAGGCATCCAGCCCCCTATGGATGTGTATGGCATTGGTGATGGCCATCCCACCCCTATGGTTCTGCTGTTGCTAGTGTACGTCATTTGTGCATCCCTATGTGTGTGTGACATATTTCGGGTACGTGTTGTTTGTTTGTATTGTTGGTGTTTGACTTACCGTCTGTGCCGTACGCGTCCGTGCCGGTCCCGGTAATAGATGTAGAGTATAGGTAGGACCTGCGCAATGGGATTCATGCTTGGATCATCTCGTTCGGGTTTCTCGTGACTTCGACTCGCACTCGTAGCAGGCTTGTTCGTCTCGTAGCCGTGGATCGCCTTGTGGCGCCAAACGGAGCTTATGTACGGCTCGCCCGGATGCTCAAACGTCCCGGACGTAGCGACGGGTTCGGGCGCGTACGGAGTGCGCATCGTACTCGTCCGGCCGGAAGGTGCTGTGTATTTGCTTCCGCACAACTCGATTCGGCGTTTACGGATCCGGCTCGGGCGGGGAACAGGAGCTGAATTGGGTAAGTACGGCTCGCTCGGAAACTGGGTTGTTATACGCATCGTACTTGTTCGTCCGGACGAATGTTTGAATCGGTCGGGAAACACGCAATCAGCTGGTTTTTTTCCGGACGAATACTGTTAGGTGCGCTTCCGGCCGGGATCGGAATCGACCCCTATGTGTTTACCTAGAGAACATTCAGACCGGGCCTCCCCTTCTCACCAAACTTCCGGTACCACTAAACTCTCAGACGTGAAATGAGGCCAGTACCATTTCGTGCTGATCTTCCCCTCCTGATCACTCTATAACCGCTGGCGACATTTCAGATGTGGAGTAACGACTGTAACTAGCTCTGCACCCCTTGCAGCGGCCGTCATTGGATGTTCGCTCCTGGACTTGCCCTCCTTTGCTCCCACCAGCAATACGAAGCCCGGCCTTACAACCCACTGCACATTGCTGAACTATCCACGGATCGTGCCTCCCCCTCCACTTGCTCCACCGAGGCTGGCGGCACACCAGAGGTAGAATGTTGGTCATATCTCTCCTTAAGATATCGAACACGGCCTTTATTTGATATCTTTCACTGCCGCTGATCCCATCAGGTCACTGCCTGAACTGAAACGCCCTTCATTGAGGTTGACTGCAAGGCCCCCGCTGGGCCTCTTCTGCGGACGACATAGCCGCTTTCCTACCCGATAGCACCATGTCAGAACTCTGGGCAAGATGAGACTTTCTACCATACTCCCCCGAGCGCCCTCGCCGTCGCGAGGTGACTCCGGTTCGCCCTCTGGCCGTTACCTACTCAGGGAACCCCTATAATGCTTTGGTTTACTAGGTTCACAGCCCTGCTTCCACCCTCCCCCGTAGGGAGCATGGAGCACGAGGCATTGGGGAAGGGGGGGAGGGGATCACGTCACAGCAGGATTGGGCTGCTGATGTGGGTGGGGGGAGGGGGGTGGTTTTGTTTACTGCCACTTACTGTTGACTTGACATGCATAGGCAAATCCAACGCAACTGACCCGCTTAACATGAACACAATGTTCACTACAACATACCCGACGTAACCATGGAGAACCGACCTAGCCCACCCAAATACAACCTCTTGACTTGGAACGTGAGAGGTCTGGGAGACCCCCGCAAATGCCAACACATCCTTTCTTACCTGGACCGACACAACATACATTGCGCTATGCTCCAGGAGATGCACCTTAGCCCCACCACCCCACCCTCATTTGCATCCCGTTGGGCAACCTGCCGATGTTTTTCTTCGTACTCCACCTACGCACGTGGCACAGTCATATTGATTAAACGTACACTCCCTTATACCCCCATCAGGTCCTACGCTGACCCACAGGGATGGTACAGTATCCTGTGGGGCAGACTGGCTGCTCAATCCATAACGCTCATCTCCTGTTATGGCCCAAATACCGACGACCCCAAATTTTTCCGGGTCCTCTGGGGCAAGATCCTGGACACTGGCTCTACGCACGTGGTGTGGGGAGGAGACTTTAATGTCACCCTCAATCCATCACTAGATCGCTCACATCCACTACCCCATCACTACTCCAATGTACATCATACCCTTAACCACATCATCACTGACCACGGCCTCGTTGATGCGTGGCGCACCCTTCACCCACAAGATAAAGAGGGCTCCTGCTTTTCCACTGCCCACTCCTCCTGGTCCCGTATTGATGGCTGGCTAATCTCTAGAGGGTTAACCCCATGGCTGCCCCGTTCTTCCCATTTACCGTGCACCTACTCTGACCACTCACCGGTCCTCCTCACGCTCACACCCCCTCATGAAGACTCTCCACACTTGTCCTGGCGCTCACCCACGCATGTCTTGTTGGACCCTGTATTTAAAGCGGAACTTGAGCAAGAAATTGTCGACTTCTTTCCTCTTAATGAACACTCAGTCGCACAATATTCCACTGTATGGGAGGCCTTCAAAGTTACCATGCGCAGCATCTGCATCGCCAAAAGTGGGGGGATTCTGAGGGACATTCGTTCCACTCTCCATAGGATAGAGAAAGAACTTAAGCACACTGAAGCTCAGATGCAAACCACACCCACCCCAGAGCTTCAAACGCGCCTGCGGGAACTACTCTCTGACTATCAAGAGACAGCCGATAGGGAGTGCAAGTTCAGAGGGAAATATTACCAGGCCCGTCGCTGTGGGGAGGGCGAGAGACCAGGTAAAGCGCTCGCTGCCCTGATTCGCCCACCTAGATTTTCCAACACTATCCTAGAAATCATTGATGAGGACGGCCACACACACAGGGGCACTTCAGAAATAGCTGCCACCTTTAAAAGCTTTTACAAAGCCCTGTACACATCACACAGGACACAACCTGTCAATTTCACCCCTTTCTTTGACGATACTGCGATCGCCTGGCTCGGGGACACCAAAAGAGAATTCCTCCTTGCACATCATGAGGACGAAGAGATCATCACTGCTACAATGCAGCTACAGTCTGGCAGTGCCCCTGGCCCTGATGGCCTCCTGGCCGAATTTTACAAAACCTTCTGGGCTATACTTATCCCCACCCTCCGACAGGTCTTCGAGGAGGCTCGGGAAACGGGCATACTCCCCAGACAATGTGAGAGGCGCTCATAATATCCTTACCGAAGCCAGGGAAACTGACTATGCAATGCGATTCATATAGGCCCCTCTCACTCATAAACGTAGATGCTAAAATCTTAGCCAAACTGATTGCGATCCGTATTAGCCCCCTCATGACCACCCTCGTCCTTCCCGATCAGTCAGGGTTTGTGCCAAGCAGAGGTACATCCCACAACCTCTGTACCCTGTTTGCTGTCCTACAGGACATTGACCCTGACACAAATGCGGTGGCTGTCTTCCTTGACGCCACCAAGGCATTTGATTGCCTAGAATGGGATTATCTGGCATTTGTGCTCCAGCGCATGGGCTTTCCCGCTCCATTTTTGGCATGGATTAACTTGCTATACACGGGCCTGCAGGCTAGCGTATTGGTCAATGGCACTAGGTCCTCCCCCTTTACAATAGCCAGAGGCACCGGACAGGGGTGCCCTCTGTCTCCCCTCCTCTTTGCCCTAGCAATTGAGCCCCTGGCTGCCAAAATTCGTCAGCATTTCCGTGACCACGCTCTCATATACCCCGAAAGGCAGATACTGATCTCCCTATATGCCGACGACCTTACTCTCTATCTGCGCAATCCGTAAGATAGTCTCAACCCCATTTTAAGGCTGCTCATCCTCTTCGGACACCTCTCGGGGGTCAACATAAACTGGGGGAAATCCCAGATTTTTCCCCTTACTGACGCTACTCCGCGGTTCACGCCAGACTACCCCCTTGCGTGGTGCGAAGACACAATCACATATTTGGGAATAGTAATCACTCGAAGTCGGAACGATTTGATGGCGGCCAACTATGGGTGCGTATTAGACCTCCTAACCGACAAAATCACCAGGTGGATTGCCATGCCAATTTCACTGGCCGGGAGAGCCTCACTTATTAAGATGGTTATCCTGCCCAAACTGCTCTATCTTTTCATTAACATCCCCTACGCCCCCAGTAGGCACTTCTTTAAAGCTCTAAAAACTCAACTCATCAGGCTAACCTGAGAAGGGAAACAAGCTAGATTGCGCTGGGACACTCTCACTCGACCCTTTAGTGCTGGGGGATTTGAGATTCCCGACCTGGAACTATATTTCAGCTGTGCTCAAGCCCATTTTGCGGCGTATTGGATGGACCCTCCTCCTTATATGCCTCACCTAGCAATCGAGGACGGGTATATGAACCCGACCCCTTGTACCGCTTATTTAAGTGCACCGGCCATCCCGAGGCACCTTGCCTCCACCACAGTACACTGTACCACCAGCGCTTGGCGTGATCTGGCCCGTCGCCTCCACATAAACATACTTTACTCCCCCTTGTTGCCCCTTCAGGGCAGGCTTGACCTTCCAGTCGCGCAGGAAGGAGGCTGCCGCCAACTCCTCCGCAAGCTTTCCATTCAGACCTGGGGTAAGCTATATGTTAACGGTAAATTTTGCACCAGCGAAGAATTCTTCGGTGCTGCCACACCTACCCACCTGGAACGCTTTTTCTATATCAGGCTGAGACAGGACGTTAAGGCCCTCACCCCGTGCTTCCCACAGGAGCCCCCACTATGACCCCGCAGCACAACCTGCTACTGAAAACTACCCCTACACATGTCATCTCACTGCTGTACTGCACCACCTAAAGAGACTGCACCCACGACCCCCCTTCGGCTAGGTCTCGCTGGGACGAAGAACTCGACTCCCCCCTCTCTGACGAGCAGTGGTCATTCTGCTGCCAACAGACTGGGAAAGTATCTGCCAGCAGCAGGCTGCGCATCATTCACTACAAATACTTACACCGTCTCTATTATACCCCCAAGCGCCTGTTGCGCCTTCATCTCCGCGATACTGACCGCTGTGACCGATGTGGGAGTGAGGGAGTGGACTTCAGACACCTAGCTTGGGATTGGCCTCCCATTCTACGCTACTGGTCGGAGGTGTTGGTGGCGCTTGATCAAATGACTGGACTGCACGTTCCCGACGACCCCCTTGTCACGCTCCTAGGATACACCGAGGCACTGACCGCTTCAGTGCGGAGATACATCTCCCTGGCACTCTTGCTGGCTAAGAGACGAGTCGCCTGCAGATGGGGCAGAGGTAGGGTGCCCAAATTCAAAGACTGGCTGAATGACCTTATATATTGCCAAGAACAATTGCACACTTATGCCGAGCTCTTACCGCCCTCCTCCTGCCCACGTTACATATGGTCTCCCCTTCAGTCATACCTCCTGGAGCAAGCCGCCACCAATGACGCAAGTGTAGGGCCTCGACCAGATGATTGACGGGATTTACGCATGGTCTGGGTCCTGACTCATTAGGTACCTAACAGTGTCTTGAAGGTAAACACTTAAGATGGTCGCATACGTGGGACTTTGGTTGGTTCATATACATTGTTCAGGAAACTTTGAAGCTGCATGTATGGTCAATCTTCATTGTCGACATTGTCAAGTGGTAATGGGTATATCCTATGCATTGTTTTTTATGCTTAAAACTCAATAAATAAATTAAAAAAATTACTGATATATGTCTTTATATGCACATGAAGGCAGTCTCACTCTGCGTTCTAGACCATAGTCCTATAAGGGAACATTGTGATTTTTTGGGATTTTAGGCATTTTGCATAGGATAATATTAAACATTTATTTCCTATGCATTCATATAGAGACGATTAACTATTGTTAGTAACTTTCTTTTTTTCTAGCCTAGTCTAAACTACAAAGATTAATACCCGAACCATGGTTCATTTTTTCATTGGATTAACACAGACAATAAATGTGTTGTAAGCCTCTCACTCTTGCCATGTGTTATGCCTTTCAAATAGCCCTCTTAAGCTGAATTCTTCAGATTCAAAAAATGCATTTTGCATACCTGGGCCCATATTACTGATAGGATGCACTGTCCTTCTTTGCACCATAGTGCACCTTTAAACAGGTGCGATGGGCACAAACAGGGATGGTGCACCTTATTGCAATGAATGCACTGCCCTCAGGGCAGCTGCAAACCATAGCTGCCCTGGCGGCAGCACATTAATTGACATACAGAGTGCTGCTTCAAAGCCGCTCCATGTTCCTTTATGCAGGTGTCTGTTGTGTTGTGAGACTAGGTGTGCATGGACCCATGCAGTTCTGGGCGAACTCAACAGAGGAAGTACTTAGCTGGCTGGGATGTGTTAAGGTGTGGTTATTAATAGTTATGATGTAATCAGAGAATAGTGTGTGATCGTACGCGGAGGAATAAAGAGGTACAATCGAGAGCTCCATGTGTGGTATATTAATTTCCTTGCTCCTGTGCTTAGGAGGACGCTAAAACTGGTGACAAGTGTGGCATTTGTGCCCCGAAGAAACAAGACTACTCTCCCTGGAAGTTTGCAACATTACAGCAAACTCCTTTGTGTGCCACATACACCCAATTAGATGAGAAGCCCAGTTCCAGCCCGTAAACGGCCCGCAGTCGATACTGCGCCACAGCATAACACAGAGCCATTATCAATACAAAGAAAAATGCTAAAGGCAGCCACAACCAGGTACGATGCAAAAAGCAAAAAACAGTGACAAACAAGTACGAGAGATGAAACTGTTACTTACTGTCCAGAAAGAAGATTGCGGCTTATGACCTCCGATCAAACGCAATGACCGAAGTACAAGCACCAGGCCAGTGCTTGCAGAAGGTACTGGCCAAGAATAACAGCTGCAGTCCCCTGAACGGCATATACTCTCAAGGGCAGTAGAAAAGAGTGTCAAGTATGATGTTGCTGTGTTTCTGAAACCACCACTACCTTTCGACACAGTGAAGAAGCAGAATATTGGTGCCAGATGGACTGAGAGGTGCGTTCAATATAACCGCGGGTAATCTGTTGGAAGAGAGCATCTGTAGAGATGCATATACTATCATGGGGGACTTCAATTATTATTTAGAGGCCCCATCCAATCCAGACACATCAATCCTCATTGATTTGATGAAGAGCGCAGATCTCCAGCAGCATGTCATTGCTCCAACTCATGTGGCGGGACACACCCTAGACGGGATATTCTCCAACCACCCAGGGCTCTGGTTTACAGGGGTCCTTCCTCTCGTCTGGACAGACCACAGTGCCGTTCAGTTCGAGTTAGCCCTTCGGAATCAACGGGCGAGTGGAACATCTACTAAGAGGCCCATAGAATTTAGGGCCTGGAATAAAGTGGATGGAAATGATCTTCAGGAACTCCTCACATCAACCATGGACCAAATGAACAGGGGGGTAGAGGAAGAGAACACTGCTTACTCTAAATGGCTGGAGAGGGCGTGTGATAAACTAGCTCCAGTTAAAACCATCTTTCCCAAGAGAGTACTCCCTTCCGCCCCTTGGTTTACGGAAGAACTGAGATTGGAAAAACTGAAGTGTAAGTGTCTGGAACGTATATGGAGAAAAGATTATCATGAAACAGAGAAGAAGGCCTATAAGAAGAGCCTTCTAAGTTATAAACAACTCCTGTTTATTGCTAAACAAAAGTTCTATACTGACCGTTTTGAGACAGCCAAATATTCTGCCAAAGAACTTTTTAGAACAGTCTCCAGCCTGGTGCAACCACAATCACCTAAAGTTCAGTCTAGTCAGGAACTCTGTGAAAATATCGCTAATTTCTTCAGAAATAAAGTTGAGGTGATTTTTTCAGCGTTCAATGGTCGAAGTGCAACAGAGAGGGCTACAGTTGAGGAGGAACATGAGCTCCTTATGGTGCCCCCCCATACCCTCCTTAAGTTTGAGCCACTATCAATGGATAACACTCGTAGTATGCTCTTGGCAGCAAGATCAGGTTCACCGTTCGACCCTTGCTCGGCTGCAGTGGCTAAATTAGCCGCAGAACCAGTGACCCTTGTACTTACACCTATCTTTAATGTTATGATTGAAACAGGACATTTTCCTAAAGCTTGGAAGGTGGCGTCGATCCTACCCCTTCTAAAAAAGCCCAACCTGGACCCAAAGGACCCAAACAGCTTCCGCCCAATCTCCCGGCTACCACTTCCTGCCAAAATGATAGAAAGAGCTATAACTGGACAACTTAGTGCCTTCCTTCGAGAGACCCAAGCCCTGGATCCTACCCAATATGGCTTTAGGGAGGGCCATAGTACAGAGTCAGCTCTCATCAGGGCTACTGATGAGATTAGAAGAGCTGTGGATCAAGGTGGAAAGGCCGCCTTGATCCTACTGGATCTGTCCGCAGCCTTTGATACGGTCCATCATGATCTCTTGATGGACCGTTTAAGGGCATGTGGGATCCGGGAGAAAGCATGGAAACTCCTACATCCTTTCGTAACAGATAGGGTACAAATGGTATCCTTGGATGATTACCTCTCAAAGCCATTCGAGCTGCCCTGTGGAGTTCCCCAGGGGTCATCGTTGAGCCCTACATTGTTTAATGTATATATTTCTTTTTTGGCTCCGATCATCAGCGCGTTTGGCTTTGGTCTCACCTCCTACGCGGACGACACCCAAATTGTGGTGTCTCTGCTTCCAGGTCAGGAGAAGGGCCTAGAAAACGTTTCCAGAAGTGCATGTTATCGGTTGGCAGCTGGATGGCGGATAATTGCCTAAAGCTTAATTGTATTAACAAACAACAGAGACATTGTCAGTTACTGATGCAGTTCACTGTCACTTTCTCATAGGCTCCAACCGGCTGGTTGAGATGCACGTGGTTTATTCTCAAACCCACAATTGAGAAATCTACCTTTTGGTAAGCTTGATCCTTGATAACCAAACAGTGAATTCATATCCCTGTTATAATTCACATTTCTGTTATAACACACACCTGACACTGCTCTTTAATTAACTCATAGGCTGTCAATCCCCCCCTCCTGCCTTGAAGAAGACCCACCTTGACGCATCTCACTTGTGCGCAATTAACAGGGTCGAAACGTCGACATACTGCATATGTCTACACAACGCTCATGATCACAGTCTTATTTGTCATTAGGATCCTGAAGCATATGTGCTAAAATAATAAGGACATACGAAAAATATTTCTCCCCTTCTTTTATTGCACGCTCAATTGTTTCTGTATATAGTGTACTGTCTTTATCACCAACCACCACATGTCACTTTTTTCACCACAGTCACGTATTTCATATTGCAATTGAAATTGTAAATTGTGACAGCCATGATTATCTGATTTTTTGTGAATACATTATTGAATTCTAATTTTGGTGTGTGTTATATATACTTCTTTTGCAAATCGTTGATATTTGTTATAAGTAAGCTGTTGCTACTTACCTTAAGTAATTGTAAACCTCGACAGAACCAATTTTTACCTTAATACGTATATCCAGGTTCTGATGGACACTGGGTTGCCCCATTACGTTTACCACTAAAGCTTAATTCAGGCAAGACGGAGGTTATACTGTTTGGAAATGACACCAATTTCTGGAACCCAAACTGGAGGCCGCCCTCTATGGGCTGTCTTCCTACTCCTATGAAAAAAGTGAAAAATCTGGGAGTAATTGTAGATGAGAGACTGACCTTTGGCGATCAAGTCAATGCAGTCTCATCTTCTACAGCGTATGTCCTTAAAACTGTGAAAAAATATTACCATATTTACCATCTGACAGTCGGCATACAGTGGTTACTGTGCTGGTTTTATCCAGATTGGAATACTGTAACGGTCTTTATTTGAATCTTCAGGAACGTCTTATGAATAAGCTTCAAAGGATACAAAATGCGGCGGCCAGGTTACTTACTGGCACACTAAAGTTTGACTCAATTTTTAAAGTAATCAAAAAACTACACTGGCTCCCGGTGAGGAATCGGGTCCGTTTTAAATCCTTGTGTACTGTATTTAAGGCACTCCAAGGAATAGGACCCAATTACCTACAAAAACAATTCAATTGGTACATACCTAAAAGAAATCTTCGCTCCCTAGGAGCCAAGTTGATTACAGTCCCAGTTATAAAAAAGGCGACATGGGGAGGCAAAAGTTTTGTCGTCGGGGCAGCCAAAGCCTGGAACGACCTCCCATTTCACCTGAGAAATGCCACTGACCTGCTAGCCTTCAGGAGAGGTTTGAAGACATGGCTCTTTGACAAGTAACCCAGCATTTGCGGCTCGGCCAATAGGATAGGTAACTAGCACCAGGACACCTCTGGGTAACCGCTGCGCTTAAAAATTCCGTAACATAACATAACATAACATAACTGCATGGATCGAGACATTCGATGATTTCATAGATGCCATAGAAGAAGTAGATGACATGAAAATCATTAAGTATTTGAAGATCCTTGGGTGTTACGGAGTAAAAGAAGTGCTGAATAAAATATCGCAAACTGATGCAGTATCATTACATCAAATCAAGGAAGCATTGGAAGCCAAGTTCAATCTGATGCCAAAGGTCGACTATGAAAAGTGCATTTTAAATCAAGCATGACAGCCAGCTGATAAAATGATGGATGGGTTTGTGGAAAGGCTTGATGTGCTTATCAAACATTGCAGGTTTAGTAAATTCAATGATAAAGAGGCCACACACCTCCAAGTCATTAATGGCTGTCTCTCAGACCCTTTCAGAAGATGCTTGTTGAGAGAGATGCTCATCTTAGAGAAAGTGCTAATGGCTGCAAGGGCCGAAGAAAGAGCAGATCGGCAAGCTGCTAACATGGAAGCTGGAACAGCGAAAAATAAATTGGAGTTGATCATGAAAAGTAAGCAAAAGGTAGAGTCCGACAAGTCGACGTCTCCAAAGAAGACAAAATTGTGTTTCTGATGTGGGTTTTTATTTTCTCATGAAGGCAAATGACCAGCCATAGGACAAACATGCAAAGCTTGCGGTAACAGAAGGGGATGCAAGAGAGCTCACGGCAAGATGTCTGCGTTCTAGTGCAGCTCCACCAGCCGTGAGCCAAAATCCTTCATTTATCCTTTCATCTGACCTGCAAACCCCCTGAAAAATGAGTCATAGGGGTATACGATGCACTGCACTTCCATTGGCACGAAGAAACCAGCGGGAGAAGAGTTGCATCATGCAAATCAAGCCCATATGTGCAGCTCAGAGTTTGAAACTGCCGCTTTCAAACTGGCAGCTGCTTGATCCTTGGAAGACCCAACAGCGCTGAGAAGGGCTCCTACCCCTGACAGCGAACCACTAACAGAACCCACTGCAGAACACCCACCAGGCAAGCCCAACAGAGCAGCTTAATGCCGCGCTGGGAGCTGGAGATGGCACAAGCGCAGTGCAAAAGGTAGGGGCTGCCCCTGCTCGCCCGCTCGTGAGAGATACAGCTGGAGCACTGAGTGGTGGGCGGGTGTGGCACCAATGAATGCTCCTGGTTGACTCTGGACTAGGAGGCACCCCCAGGCTGGACGAGAGGGGTAAGTAAGGGCTTGTAGCCCACAGCCTGCTCACCAACAAAACGCATTTGGGCACACTCCTGCATGACATGCAAACGCAGCATGGATGTTTATTGCAGAGGAAAAACCCTCAGATTAATGCACAGGAGCCCGCACATACCAGTATGAGGAAACATAAGTAAGCAGTGCCGCCCCAGATCTGATTGCATGTATTGGCATGCATTGTGGCCCAGCGGAAGGGAGAGACCCCTGGGAGAGAGCATGCACTGACAGCCTGCCCTTGCCTTGGGGACACAATAGTGTTGGACACTCACACTGAGCCACAGACCACACCAACAACTGCACAAAACATGTGAACTGAGATAGAGGTCAGACCCTAATCCACTGGAAACCTTAGGCTTGTTGTACACGAGGCGCTAGGGAGGACCACCACCGAGCCCCATTTGAGAGCTGGCCACCACAAGAGCACTTTAGACAGGCTTGAGACGTGCAGCCCCGGCAACACAACAGTCCTTGTGACACTCAGTGACTAGTGAACGGTGGCCTCACTGACAAGGCACTGACAAAACCACAGCAGTGCTACACCCGGGCACTTCTAGATACGCGCTTGGATGGAAAGTCAGAGTCACAGCCAAACGGCCTCATCTGCCACATAATGGGCATAGGGGTAAATTACAGCCACGGCTCACATTTGAGGCCAGGCATACTGCTAAGGCCACACAAGATGTGAATACGCATCCAGACACCGATGCACCGGGTCAGTGTGCCACAACACTGGAGGCCACACTGCTCACCATGCAGCCGAGCCTGCAGTCCATAGATGGCATGATTGATACCCTGAATTTTCATATGGATCATCTAACAATAAAATTGGATTAACAAGGAGCATGCATAATGGTGGCAGAACAGCGCATCTGTACGACAGAAGATGATATGCAAACGATGACCCCAAAATACCTTAACATGGAAATGTTGCTGGTGGTCATACAGGCCAAAAATGAAGACCTGGAGGTACGCTCCCACCACAATAATCTAAACATTGCAGACATCATTGAGTCAACCATGGAGCAAAATGGAACTCTATGTAGAAAAGATGCTTATTGAAATTATTGGCCCTGATAATTTATTGCCAAGCTGGTGATGGAGAAAGTGCATAGATCCCTGGTGCCTAGACTGCCCCCGGGGGCCCCTCCGAGCCCAATAATAGCCAAGTTAATGAGCTATTGAGATCAGGATGAGGTGCTCAGACAGGCGTGAGAGAAGAAAGATGTTAATTACCAAGGTAACTGTGTGGTGTTCCACCCCAATTTAACGGCTACAGTGCAGGTGTCATGCAAAGAATTCTTGCCTGTCAAAAAGAAATTTCTAAAAGCAGAGCTAACGTACGCAATGCTCTATCCAGCCTGATTGCACATTCACGAAACCTTAAGCCACTATTGAGTTCATCAAAACACTCACCCCAAAGACATCATGATCAGCCAGATGGCAAACCAAATAATGAATATCCCTAAAGCTGGACGCCGTCAAGGCCCCGGATGTGAACCCTGCAACCTATCCTATTAATGCCCAATTAATCACCCACCAATGGAATTAATATCACAAGTTTGACCACTAATGAGTCTCCTGGCCACCCCAGTCCACCAGTTGGGATACTGGGACTCTAAACACCTCCTACGAGGGTACTCCACATGTGCTTTTTTCTGTTGTTTTGCCAGCAGATGCTGTAGACTGTTTTGCTCCGTTCACAGTATGCTATCTTTTGTTTCCAGATGATGGGGATGCCTTTGGCATAATTGGCATGCTGAAGTGAAAGGAGAGAAGGGAAGCTGCTTCTGTTTACTGTTGCCAAAAATACACTCTTATTGACTCTTACAGCTTGTATTACCTCATGTTGCCTAGCATGTCATACAGAACACTTCCAGTATATGACACATCGCTATGACCCACAGACCCTCGCACATATCCCTCATCACGTGGAATGTATGTGGGCTCAACAATCCCAAAAAACACGCTAGGTTCTTGCGCATTTGGATAGGTACCACATCTAGATCATGCTACTCCAAGAAATGCACTTCACACAACACACAGAGAATGTGGTGGGAGCCTGCTGGGCGACAGTTCGCCTGGCCTCCTCCTACTCCTCTTACTCCAAAGGGGTGCTGATACTAATCAAGAAAGTTCTTCTGTTTCATGTAACTCACACTGAGACAGATGACCAAGGAAGATAAGGTCTTCTTCAAGGCAACCTGTGTGGCACCATGGTATTTCTAGGTAACACATATTGACGAAATACCGATGACCAGAACATTTACACAAAGATATGGAACCTACTGCAATCCCTGCCATCCTCAACTGTTCTGTTGGGAGAGGACCTAAACATGCCTCGTGATCCGCAACAAGATTGGTCAACTAGGGCAGATTGGCACGACAGACAATCTGTTAGGGTCCTACAAGATGGGATGGAGGAATTCGGACTCGTTGACATGTGGAGACTGGGACACCCCGATAGCCGAGAGGGCACCTTCACCTCCTCTGTGCACAATTCGTGGTCCAGAAAAGACTACTGGCTGATGACCCAGGAGGTGATTGTGTGAATGTTCCAGATACAGCACCTTGCACGCACATTATCAGACCACGCCCTTATTAATTTAATGATGTTGATTTACACGCATACCCCTAAACAATTCACATGAAAGTTTCAGGACTATTGGACCAGGTATTCCGGGAGGGTATGAGGACAGCCATCATGGAATATTTTGAACAGAATGAAGGGTCAGTGGAAGGGATGGACACCCTCTGGGAGGCATTTAAAGCCTTTGAAGTGACCATCTGGGGGGTATGTGTCTGCACACAAGTTGGGTTTCTAAATGACATATGCACGCAATTGCACTTAATACAAAGCACACTATTGACGCTTGAACATGACTATGAGAGGTCATTCAACACCAACACACTTGCAGCCATCAGAGAGCAAATCACGAATTATAATACAACAGCAAAACATGAGATACAGTATCTCTCTAAACAGCACGTGGCAGGAGCGTACAGGGAGGGAGGCCACCCAGGCCGCAGACTGGCCAGTAGGCTGAGCTCCACCTGGGCACAAAACCATATTGTTAAGGTCACAGACTTAAATGGGGCAGACAGGTATGACAAGTCAGCCATTCTGTCAGTCCTCTCGGAATTTTACACACGTTTGTACGCTTCCCACAACTCTGCCCCGGCAGCTGAAATTGATAACTACCTAGATGATGTAGCTCTGGCGTGGCTCTCTCTAGGGCAGTGAAAATACCTGGTGCAACCTCTCATGAAGATGGAGGTAAAAGAGGCTATTGGGTCACTTCCTAATGGCAAGGCCCCAGACGGCCTCACAGGAGACTTTTACAAAGAATACATTGACCACGTAGCGCCACACCTCCATGCCCTGATTAACTACACTTATGCTAAATATATACTTCCCACCTCCCTTCGTGAAACTTTTAATCATCATGTTTCTCAAACCTGACAAATAACCTGAACACTATGCGAATCATATCGACCCCTCTCGCTAATAAACACAGACACTAACATTTGTGACAAGATCTTAGCCAGTTTCTTACAACCCCTGACCTGATCCTGCTAGACCAATCGGGCTTCATCCCAACTCACTCCACCACACATAGCTTGTGCAAGATTTTTGCTTTACTACACCAACTTGACCCAAAGATGGAAGCCGTGGCTGTGCTATTAGGTGCCGCTAAGGTCTTTGTTTCTATAACATGGATATGCATGTTTACATTCTTTCGCCAAATGGGTATGCCTGATTCTTTCCTGAGACGGATATGCTTGTTGTATACTGACCCAGTTGCCCGGGTGCGCATTAATGAGCATACATCAGGTCAATTACCCATACACAGCAGCACGCAACAGTGATGCCCTCTATCACAACTGCTGTTCGCGCTGGCGCTGGAACCTTTAGCCTCCATCCTTCGTCAGAGATATGCAGACTCCGCATTACGATTCTGACAGAGGCCCATCAGCGTGTTCCTGTACACGGATGATATGTTTATAAACAATCGTACACCCACAAAGCACCTAACACCAATACTTTGGGAATACATTCGATTTGAATGGCACTCAGGCCTCAGCATAAACTGGGCATAATTGGTAGTGCAATCCCCTGACCCAAAGTACACAACCACTCCCCCTAAACTTTCCCCTGCAATGGAGCATAGAGCCAATTAAATATCTGGGGATCTGGGTCCATAAGGACCCGGATCTGGTGGTCCGTGAGAACTAAGTTACTGCAATCTCAAAACTAGAGGAACAAGTGAAGAGATGGTTCAGAATTCCGCTATAATTAGCAGATAGAGTAACAGTCATGAAGATGATCATGCTCCCAAAATTCCAATATCCCTGTTGTGCTAACACAACACTTCTTTAGAACTGTTCAATTGCACATGATAACACAAGCATGGGTGGCAAACAGCCCAGTATTAAGTAGGAAATAATGATGCTTCCTCACAAACGAGGGGACTTTGAAGCACCTGACTTCCACTTATAATACTTGAGCACCTAGGTGCAATTCAACCATTATTGGTATCACCCTCTAACATATATGCCTCATTTAGCGGTTGAGGTAGATGATGTACACCTCATTACACTCAAAGTATACTACCACACAAGTGCACAGGGATACCCAGAATGGAAATAAATACTATCAACTGAACAGTGAAAGTTTATCAGTCACTGGGAACACAAGCCAAAAAACTGCAGCTGTATGCAGTAAGTTGATGAGAGATGTATAGCCAGAAGGGCAGTTTCTAGCTGAAACCAACATCTCCTGTGCACCACATCAGTCACTACTACTGACATTCACATACCACAGCCTGCACGCCGCTATTAGGGAATTATACCCCATGTTCAGGGACAGCCCCCTCAACATTAGGTGCACTTCAGACATTGCTCATGAACCCCACACATAAACATCTCATCAGGAGATCATACTTCATAGCTCAGAATTATGAACAGCCTGCCCAGAACCCCGCACTAGAAAGGTGGAACAATGCACTTGCAGTCCTCTTGGCCTTTACATGCACCCCCCCCCCGGTGAACAGCAGCATGAGCTGCTGTTTGCTTGCTGAGCACTAATATTCAGAAACAACGTTAAATAAATGGGCGAGCATTTATTTGCAGGTTAAATGAAGTTATGAAGTAACGATGGTGGTTTCATGCACCACTTAACTTTAGCTAACCTGCAAATAAATGCTTGCCCATTTATTTAACATTTTTTTGACCTCCTTACACAATCTCTGAATCATTCAGACATCCTACCGCCCCCTTTCTGGCATCAGTGCAGTACTCGGTCACACCACAGACTGTACTTTGTGGCCCCTGGGCAAATGTTTGCGAGTAACCATGCACTAGACACACCCATGACGGTGGAGCACTGGAGATTCTGCTGTTTGCTGACTGGACTGCTCACACCAAACTGCAACCTCCGCATCATACACTTTATATATTTACAGCAAATATATTACACCCCAGTCAGACTACTCTGCTATGGGCTGTGAGCAGATGCAAACCTTTGGCGATGCGGGATAGCAGAGGCAGACTTCCTTTATTTTAGCCTGGCAGTGTACCCCAGTCTAGCGGTTCTGGTCACAGGTGGACACAGATTTGTCTAAAATGACACTAAAGCCAGTGGAGTGTATACCCCAGATGTGTTTACTCTACCTGGTCAAGACGATACACCCAACATATTGTAGATTTGTGGCTTTGGCATTGTTGTTGGTAAAACATAGAGTAGCCACGCATTGGGGCGAGCAGTCAGC
The DNA here is from genome assembly GCA_963921515.1 of Calotriton arnoldi. Taxonomy (NCBI): domain Eukaryota; kingdom Metazoa; phylum Chordata; class Amphibia; order Caudata; family Salamandridae; genus Calotriton; species Calotriton arnoldi. Next base: position 217,428 of record CAWUFW010016966.1, on the reverse strand, counting down.
ACCTAAACCTGGACAATGGCTTGTTGACCTGACATACTATAAATAACAGTTGGAGTTGTACATAGAGGAACTGCAATTACCGTTTTTCCCCAAAGATATTTGGAGCCCATTTACCACATATCTAATGTCCACCCCCCACCTGAACTTTGATAATTTGTGATGCGGGTGTAGCACTGACCAGCAGATAGCGTGACAGACAACCAAATTAATGAACCGATATAATGCATGTTTGTACTACAGATGTAATTTATTTTACTACATGAGGTGACATATGTCATGTTTTTTTTGTATTGCTGAAAAGTCTTAATAAAAAAAAGGTTGCAGTAAAGAGAACCTCTTCATAACGGTTTGCAAAGCAAAAAAGAAGCTCACCACGTCGCAGCTAGAAGAAAAATGGATGCCAGAAGGTTCCAGAAGCATTCTCGCCATGCCCACAAAGCCAAAAGGCAACATCAGTTATGACAATTAGAAACCAGACAAAGTCAATCATCATCAAGTTTATCCTACAAAGGCTCATCAATGTCATTGTCGAGCGCCAGTGAAGAAGATGGATGTGCACGATGGCATTGACCAAGGAATGACAGGCTCATGTAGGTTTGGCTGCTTGCACAGAAGAATAAATAACAAAAGCAATTCACCAAACGAAACAACAGAAAATCTTTGGACATTGCCCCAAGATCACAACAAAGGTCAACAGTTCCCCTATAACCTATATTAAGAACAGTGGTTCGTTGATTAACATCATGCCTGTCGAAAAGTTCAACAGACTGTCTCCTGTGCCATGCCACAATCCATCAAACATGAAAGTATACACGTGGCTGCTTCTAAACCAATGCAGAGTCAAGGGTAATTCACTGCGACATTTAAACATAAAGCAGTATCTGTGCAAATGACAAGTCATGTTCTTCAAGGAGCTTCGTCCAGTGCTTGCCTACTCAGTTTTTCTCCCACTCCTGACATGGGACTGATGTCTCTCAACTAGAACAGCCACACTCAATCTGAAGTTGTGAGTCAGTTCCCGTCATTATTTCATGACCTAGGCAGGCTCAAGACAATGAAACTGCAACTTCACATCAATGAGGACATTTGCCTTGTTGCCCAACTGCACCGCAGAGTCACTTTCCACTTGCAAGAAGGTGTTGAGAAAGAACTAGAAATGCTATTGAAGCATGACATAATTGAGCGCTCCACTGGTCCTATGCCATAGGTTTCGCCCAAAGTGGTGTTGTCAAAAAAGTGAAGTGAGGGTGCAGTGTGCATCAGCGTTGATATGCGCCAGGTCAACAAAGCAATTGAGAAGGAAAGGCATCCTGGTCCACACATAGTGGACATGATCATGCAGCTGAATGGCACCAAAGTCTTCTCCCATCTTGACCTGAACAAGGGATACCATTAACTCCAGTTGGAACAGAATTGCAGGTACATCTCTACTTTTTCGACTCATGTTGGTTTGTTCAGATATATAAGGTTGAGTGTTGGAGTGTCATCAGCTGCATAATTATTTCAGGAAGTTATACGTCAAATAATACAACCTGTCACGGATGCATTTACCTACAGTGATGATATACTGGTATTTGGAGCAACAGAAAAGGAGCATTTGGATACAAATATTATTTTTGCTTTCGGATATCACTCCAAGATGGCGGCCGTTTTAAAAGCCGAGGAGTTAGGTAGTCCGTCTTTGCCTACTATCGGGGAAGCGGACGTCGCTAGATAGTTTCCGGTATAAAAATGGTGGAGTCGGTATGCTCGGGTTTCATTGACGCCAGAACCCATGATGATGGCGGGAGTACTCTCCTCTTTTTGGTGAGTTTTTAAATGCGCCGATATGCTCTGCTTTGTGATGTTTATTTAGGCTGTATCATGTTCCGAACCTTTTAGTTTATAAATAGCGGCGTAATGTCTCTTCAGGTGGATGTTACTTCATCTGTTCGTGCGGCATTTATGTTTGATCTAATTTGATAGGTGGCTTTTTGCCTGGCCTTGTCTAAAATTTGCCCTACGTATTGCCGTTAGTTTATGGTGGTGTTTGGTTAAATAACCTCATTGTAATATATGCCAAGCTTATTTAGGTTTTTGGATTTTAATGTATTCAATGAATATTTAGTGTAATTTAGTTGGACTCTTTCCCACTCGTGTCTTCTGATATTTGATGTGTATTTTAATAGATATGCACATATTAGATTTTCCTAAGCAGTTGTGATTTCACTTAAGAACTAGATATTTAGGAGCTCTGATATGAGCTGAGATAATTCACATGACTAACTCGTGTTGTGCTTTACTTCTGATTTTAGAATTTACATATATACTCATCTGGACCAGATTACAAGTCCGATCGAGGTATATATATTTTCATTTCCAAATTTTTTCTTAAACTTTATATTATATATGATGTTTGATTGTTTACTAGCATAGTAACTGAAAGTTATCCGCTTTTTCCATGATGCATTTAGATTGTGACCTTTTTATATTAAGTATATGATAATTTGGACTGTATTGGATATTGCGGGCTGGCGGTTTTCTGTGGTATATATATTTTTTCTGATAAGGACAATTTTTACTTATGAATGATGTTTATACTTTTTTGTTTCTTTTCCTTTAGATATTGTTTAACAAAATACGTCAGAATGCTGAAGGATATGTACTATTTATATGCTCTTTAGGTAATTAACATGTCTCACCCTATTGGAATGACCTCTGTTTGGCATTTATTAGGTACTAACTGGAGAATGGATTGTTCATTATAAATGATATTATAGGTGTGTAACTTGTCAGCAGCATATATATTGGTTTGGTGGATATATTATTTTTTCTTCACTTTTCTATTAGGGTTGTATTTCGGTTACAGTAGAGATACATAGGAATATACTATGGTATTTCGGAATTATTAAAATCTTTTATTTTTCTCCTCCTTCTATAGATTCATATTTATATGGGACCACATACAGGCTTTACCTGAAATGTGGTGATACTGTTATTAGAGATTTGTGCTTGGTGAGTGGCGATTTTATGTATTATTTAAGCTGTTTTGACTTTGCACCAAGAGGGTTGCATGTCATCTTACCTCTGCGATTAGTCTGTTTGTTTTGCTTTTTGAAGCACAATTCTTTTCTTTGCACTGCACATAACTTGTTTGGTCTTGTCACTGGATGAATCTTTTTGGTGATTATGGGCTTTGGCTATAATTCACCCTTTAGCTCTTATGCTTACATAAAACTTCTTGGTTTTGATTTTAAATATTGAGTAATTATATGCTATTTATTTTAGTTGGATAATATTATATACATATTTTTTATTGTAGCCCTGAGGAAGTCATCGGGTGAATCTCCCCGAGATGAAACACGTGTTGGCTATTGGCTACATTTGGTGATGTTATCTACACCAATTTATCTACTGCGAATCTGTGTATAATTTAACGACGTTTATGACAAGGATAAAGAAAACAAGAAAATAAAAAGAAGAAAAATTATTTGAGAATATCTTGAATTTGGATACTTATTGGACTGATGATTTGTTATGGTTCAATTTCGAATGTTAATTTGCTCTTTGCTCGGGAGCAATATTTTGTTTACAGAAAAGGAGCATGACAAGGATCTTACAAAAGTGTGCCAGTGACTTGCTGATGCCGGTCTCACTCTGAACGCAGGAAAGTGTGAGTTTCACAAGACCACCCTTACATTATTTTGACACATATTTTCTGATGGGGGAATGACTCATGACTCTGATAAAGTGAAAGCACTATTAGCTACTTGCCCCCCACAAGATGTCACTATGCTGCGATTCTTCTTAGGCATGGCCAGTTATTGCTCGAGATACATTCATGATTTTGGCACTGTGAGTGCTCCATTGAGAGACCTGACAAAACAAAAGGTCTCGTTCAAATGGTCTGATAAATGTGATCAAAGCTTCAAAAGAATAAAATATGTAATTGAGAATGCAACAGAGACGGCATACTTTGACCCCAAACTACAGACTAAGATCACAGTAGATCCGAGCCCGGTAGTGCTGAGGACAATCCTGCTCAACATATTGATCATCCGAATTCCCAGAGACACATTGTGGCCTATGCAAGTCACAGCTTGTCTGACACAGAACATGCCTATTTTCAGCTGGAGAAAGAGAGCCTGGCTGTAGTGTGGGCCTGCAAACATTTTCGTGTGTTTTTATACAGAAAATGTTTCACCAGCATAACCGACCATCAAGCACTGCTCACCATTTTTGGAAATCAGAAAGCCAAGATGCCCCCTCACATCGGAAGATGGAGTTTGGGAATGACGAGTGCGACTATGCAATTGCACACTAGCCAGGTAAAGACCAGAACCCTGCTCATTATTTTTCTTGAGTACCGCTAAATCGTCAAAGTTCAACATCAAAAACAGCTGAGAAGTACATTAACTTCATTGTGAAGTCCAGTAGGCCAGCAGCCCCTATTAATTGAACAGATTATTTCTGCTACCAAATTCTGACAAGAACATGCTTATCCTCAAAGACATAATTTCAACTCAATCCTGGAAAAGGAGTGTTTGACCTCTTGCTAACAATGTTGAATTTCAAAAATTCAAAAATGTACAAGGTGAACTGTCTGTGACCAAGGTAGGTGTTGTATTTTGCGGCTCGAGTATTGTCATACCTGAGAGCCTAAGCTAACAGCTCATTGAACTAGTCCATGAAGGACATTGTGGCAGACCAAGAGAGCGAGGGGGAGATTTACAAAAAAGTCATGCAACGCAGCGCTGCCTCCTGCGAGGCTGCGCTGCGTTGCGTGACAGGGATGGAGCAGGAGAGCGCCATATCTTCAAAGATATGGCTATCTCCTCCCCTTTCCCTTGCGCCGGCGCTGATTACAGCTGCTGTGCGCCATGCACACACCTTAGCGCCGCAGCGCTAGGGTGTGTGCATGAGTCCAGCATAGGTTTTGTACAGGAAGGGTACCCTTCCTGTACAAAATACTATGCTCGACACAAGGGAAAGCTTTTCCCACTTTGTATGTGTGCTGCACAGTGCAGCACGCATGCAAAGTCGGAAAAGGAAGGAGAAATGAAAGCATTTCTCCTTCCTTGCGCCTCGTTGAAAAGGGCACAGTTTTCTCACGCTAAACCCAATCTACTGTTTTTAGTAAATTGGGTTTAGCGTGAGAAACCTTGGGTGGTTGCATGGGAACACCCATGCACCAACCTTGGTACGCCCCCATGGCACAAAGTAATTTGAAGCAGCGCAATGCGCTGTTTCGCATTCCTTTTACGCTTGTTTAAACTTGTTTAGCGCTGGAAAGTAAATTATAAAAAAAAGATTTTGCGTCGTTTTGCGTCACTTTTGTGATGCAAACACGGCGCAAAAGCTTAGTAAATCTCCCCCCAAGTGTGGTTCCCACGCTTAGATAAACCAGTGGAAAGGGAACTAAAGGAGTGCCATCTTTGCAACTGCCTTTCCCCCAAAGTGACACAACATTCATTGACAATGTCTGACCTTCCAAAACAGGCCTGGGAAAGAGTTGCATTTGATTTTTTTGGGCCCCTAGGAAGCGAACATCATCTCATGGAAGTCATTGATGTGTAGTCCCGTTTCTCCTTAGTAGAGGAGTTATCATCAACAACCCATGACAAGGTCATTGAGTGTCTGGATAACATCTTTGAAGCATGGGGTATCCCCGCCATTCTTAAATCTGACAATGGTCTGCCGTTCAACAGCAAAGAATTCAGAGAGCTTCTTTTCAGAATGAATATCAAGCATCAAAAGAGTACACCTCTGTTGCCCAGGCAAATGGTGTTGTGGAACGATTCATGGGTACCCTCAAAATGTAATTCAGCGAGAATCAATGGAGGGGATTTAATAAAAGCAAGCCCTGTATCAAGCCCCCGTGCTTATCATTCAACTCCTTACTCCACAATTGGTGAAAGTCCTGGTCCCTTACTATTTGAGAGAGCCATTGGAACCAAACTGCCACAATGGACAGTAGACCACTCCGTAACTGCTGACCTCTCCGTAAGTGCTGATTTGTTTTGTGTCACCAACTCTTCTCAAAAGTGCAAAATTAAGATGTGCGCCACTCAGCAAAGGAAAGCCTGAGACATAGTCTTTAATGAAGGTGACTTAGTCTTGGTCAAGCAGAAGTGAAAGTGGAAAACACACTCCGCTTGCTGTCGATCATCTGAGGGTTGTGACGTGCAAAGGACAAATGGTGGCGGCTCATTGTCCTGGACAATCCATCACATGGGACAGTGACATTTTAAGCACCTACCTCTGCGATCATCATTTCCGACACTTATCAATGACACCTTTCTGCCTAACAGTCCAGACCAAACATCAGAACCTGTCAATCAGTGCGTGAACAGAGAGCATCTTAACCTCTTTTAGTCACTCAGCCTGGCTGACTAGTGCAAGTGCATCAATGACTTATTATAGAAATATAATGTAACTGTTGTTGGTACTTTTTATTTAACAAGAGGGGAGATGTAGTGTTGTGAGATTATGGGTGCTAGGACCCTTGAGGTTCTGGGCGGACTCAACAGAGGAAGTACATAACTGGCTGTGAGGTGTTAAGGTGTGGTTATTAACTTTTATAGCGTAATCAGAGAAAAGTGTGTGACTGAATGCAGAGGAATAAAGTAGTGGCATATTCATTTGCGTGCTCCTGGGCTGGAGAGGACACTACAGGAGCTAGCTGCCTACAATTTGAAGAAGGGTTAGATATTCTCCAACTGCCAGGTGCACTGAGTGACCGCACCCACCTGCGCGGGGATGTCTGGGGGAGTCCTTGGGATGGCCATTCCCCCTTCCAGCGGGCTGCCATCTGGGGGCACAATGACAGTGCACCACCTTTTTGTGGTGCACTTTCAGTGCACCAGAATCCATCCATAATACAGCACTGGTGCAGAGTTAAAGTGATTCCCTCATTTGGGTGGGGCCACGAGAGAACACTCTCTCAAGATATCGCTGGTACTGAATGTGCACCAGCGCTATAAGTATTATAGAGGGTCTGCACAAACATCTGCAGCCCCTTCTATAATATCATTGTGTTCCAGAGATGCAAAAACAGTTATTCACACCCGTTGTGCCCCCTGTCCCTAGTGTTACACTGGGGCACGAGAAAACAGAAGGTCAGGAACAAACTGTGTTACTTTAAACCATATTCCCTTGCTTTTCCTGCAGACTATGAAGGTGCCAACTTCATGGCACAGACCTTCTAGCTACCCATTTTTGTGGCGGTGGAGGGAAATTATTGACGTCAAACAGACTTACTGTCCCTAGTTCCATAGGCCTCACTAATACTTTTAGGCCACACACAATGTAATTGAGACGGTTTAGCTTGACAAAACAGTCATGAATGACCAGGACATTTTGGTTAATGTTCTAGCAGCAGGGTAGCAGCTAATTTGAATATGGCTTGTCTCCAGGAGATGAACTTATCAATCTGCAATGCATGTCTGCAGAAAATTGCCTAGAAAACAACAAGCACAAAAATATAATTGTGCTATATTACGATCGTAACTTATGAACTGCAAGTAACATAATGATCTCTATCACGAAAGCAGTAACCCACTGAGCTATCTACATAAAATACAGTTCTGTGATCTGCATGGTATACGTTCTTTGAGGCAGCCATGTTAACCCTCTGCCCTACTTTAGCTGAGTCAAAACTGCCACTAGTCAAAACTCCGATCCCTCTCCAGCAGGTACATTAATCACCAGAGCTATCTTGACATGTTTATTGTTGCCTGAAAACTGCTGGATATAAAAAGACCTCTGCCAATTTGCAAAACACAGTGTCCCCCAGCACAGCGATAAACCGTCCTCCAGGAACAAAACCGGCCCCCAGCCTTCCAGGGAAATGCTCAGTCCGGCCATGAGTAAATACATTCAAAACGTTCAAGTATCTACATGAAGAGACATGAATAAATACCAGATGGGTGGTTTATGGTGTGATGTGAAGTTTGGCGACCCAAATACCAAACCTCTGATCTGGTGGAGGCAACCCCCTGGCACTCAAGCAGCAGAAGGGCAACAAATTACATTTTTTCAACGACCAGGTAAGTAAAAGCCAAATAAGGCAAAAAAGTATATATGAAAGGCTAAAAAAGAACATAAATTAAAACAATGGAAGTAATCAAAGTAAAAATATAAACTTGTTATATACAGTGTTGCCAGGTGCATTAATAGTTGTTTTGCTTTGCCAGCCTGTGCCCATTGAATAGCGTTGACTTTCTGGGTCGCCTTTCTGTAAATAGCATTACAGGGATAGGAATTTTCAATTTATCATTATTTTGGTCAATATAACACCTCTTTAGTTGATTGTGTTCTGCGTGTGGCTGGCGTCCTGCTGTCTTGCACCGTTTCACCATGGCGGCATGCAGAATGACTAGATTAATTTTTTTGTTATTTATTGCACTGGTTTCCACAAAGATAGAAACTTATTTGTGTGAACATGCGAAGTACTTGCTAAACAAAGGTAGCGATTTCACAGTTTCTCAGTATTTAGACTGTTACGTTTATTGCTCCTGGCAAGGTAACAGAGCCTGTGTTCATTATCTAAGTTGATTGTGAGCTACAAATAATGCAAAGGGGCATGGTGCTAGCATCACCCTACATTAAAAACATTAAAGAAAGGCAGTCTCTCCTCAGACGTCTACTATATTCAGCCGCAATTGGAACCTATTTACTTTCATAACTTTCCAGACATCCTTTGCTAAACATTCAATAAAAACAGATACATTGTTATTTAACATGGAGACAAACGACATAGTCAAAGAATTTAATACATTCTTAACCCTCACCTTGGAGGAGTGAAGCCCTAAAAAATGAACAGGATGCATTTTACATGGCTGTGTTTAAAAGACGACTTAAAACCAGAAAAACTCAAGCTTAAGACTTGAAAATCTTTGGCTTAAAATTTATAACCACAAGGATAAGCTCCATTATAATCAACAAATGCGTAAGTACAAACATTGTACACGAAAAGCAAAAACTATTACTTCAACCTAATTCTATTGACCAAAAACACAAAAAATACACTAAATAGCTATTTAGAATTATCACTATATTTCAGAAATGACCGTAAGTAAAGACTTATGTTGCAAGTAAAATGGCATCGAGTACGAGTTTACATATTTCATAAAAGGTTGCCTCTTTGTAAAATACATACATCAAACCAATGGAGATTATAAATCCTTGGAATAGAAAATGGTGGGCTCATATCCAAGTTTAAATGTTTCAAAAGCCATGGTGCAACATTGTAAAATATGTGCATAAATAGAATAAGAGAAACCAAGCAGTTGTAGGCCTAGTCAAGTGATAGGGTGTGATAGGTTTGAGTAAAAAAGTTTGTGCTCTGTTTAGATGCCTACGCTCTCTAACCCGATGATGTCAGCTTGGTCGTGTTTAGTAATCTCAAGAAAAAGGGGGGCGTGCCTTCAGGAGAGTGCATTCGAACAGCAGGTGATTAAGGGGCCTAGTGGTGACCTAGTCGCTTCTCAGCCCTTCACCTGCATGATCCAGGGCCTCTATCTTTACTGAGAAACGGTAAATAAATTTGACCAAAGCACAGTTTAACATAATATTGGATGGGTCAAAGAGGGACAGCACTGCTTCCCTGCAGGATCTTGTGCCCTTAGCGATCCTCCTATCCTCTAGAAGGGTGGGGAACAGGCACAGTGCATGCATTTTGTCCTCTTTTTCCTTTTTGAAGAGACTGCACGTTGCCTGTTCTCACCCCTTTTCTAAGCTGGAAGATGACTTGGGATATGGATTACCCCCATCCTAAGCTTTATGAACTGTGCCTTTGTCCTTTCATTGTAAGGATTGTTTAAGTAGCACTGTGGTTTAAAGAATTTATAGGTGCAAAATGTCATCCAGCCGTGTTTCCATGCAGCGAGGCTCGCCTTATCTTCTGTTAGTGAAGACCGTTTTGTGCTGATTTTCACCACCCTTTTAAATTTTGAATTCCAGATGGCAAGGTCCCGAGTAGTTGTTAAGACAAGCGTGCTCAGGGCTTGAGTCAGATAGTACTTTCCCGCCGACCTTTGTTTGTGGCCAGTTCAGTCCATAGGTAGTGGCTCAGAGTGCCTTCCTTTGCGGCCCAAAGTATATGACAGCTTATTGTAAAGGCCGCCTTACAAGCCAGCGACTGTCCGCATATGCCAAATTCCAGTCCTATTTTAACTGGTGATTTGTGAGAGGGAAGCTGGAACATTGTTCTGTAGATCTTTGTGAACGTTTTGTCAAGTGTTGCACTGTCCTGTCCCTTAAGTGCCTCAATCCCATATGTTAAGGTTTGGAGAACCTTTGCCTGGGCCACTTGGAGGATAGGCATGAGTGTGGATACTTTTATCTTTGTATATACAGATCTGAGAGCAAACAATAGCGCAGAGCATTTCTTTTCTATTTCGTTCATCTGGCTCCTGTATCTACTGTTGTCGTTATAGTGGACTCCTAGGTACTTATGGCATTTGGCTGCATCTAGTTTCTCCTGCTCCAGAGACCACGTCAGCTTTTGTGTTTTGGCACCACGAACAGCAAGGATCTTAGTTTTCTTCTTGTTGATCGACAGACCATTCCTACTTGAAAATGTGGCAGTTGCGTCCAGGAGGCGTTGCAGGCCAATCCATGTTTTGCTGATGAGAACCAGGTCGTCTGCATACAGTAGGTTTGAAAGGTGAAAGCCACCCAGTTTGGGCGACTGTGTTCAGGGCCGGGGTCAAGTCAGATAGAAACAAGTTGAATGGGGTAGGCGCTAGAAGGCAACCTTGCTTGAGGCCTTGCATAGGGGTTATAGGCCATGACAGGCATGATCCATCTCCAATTTTTATTCTGACCCATGTGTCATGATGTAGCAGCTGCAGGGCCCTGAGCATAATGTCTGGGATGTTGAGGTATGCAAGTTTCTGCCAAAGCTTACACCTATCAACCCTGTCGAAGGCAGATTTGTAATCAATGAAACCCATATAGACTGGATGGTTGTTGAATTCTGCCTGGTAGATCAGTAGGGAGAGTGCAATGAGGTTCATGGTTGTCCCTGTATGCTTTGTGAACCCAGATTGGTTTGGGGGTATGATTTTATTTGTCTCAGCTCATGATTGTAGTGAGTCCAGCAGCACACCAGCAAAGTACTTTGCTTCGTTGTTGATTAAAGCTATCGAGCAATAGTTCCCGGGCATATTTTTGTCTCCCCCCTTGAAGATGGGAGTGAGTATCGAACCAAGCCTTGAGGGGGAATGCAGTTCTTCTCCAGTATGGTTGAGTAGAACAGGACTTGTTGGATAGCACAGATTGTTGGGTCTTCCTTATAGAGGGCCAGTGGAATGCCGCCTGGTCCTGGTGCCCCCTCTCTGTGTCCTTTAGCAATTTGTTTCTGGATCAGGGTGTCTGTGAAGGGGCACCCGGAAATAGCCTGATCGTAGCTCACTGTAAGATGTTCTGATAAACGTCTGGCTGCCGATCCTTCCCCCTGAATAGAGGATTGATCAGGTTGTGCTAGCTTGTCGAAGTGTTCATATAGAAAATGATACCACGCTGGCTCCGAGATGTTGGAGGAGGCTGCTTTTTGGAGAGTGCCACCCTGTCCGTTTACAGTGCGCCAGACGTTTGCAGAGTTATTTGTCATGGTGTCGTACAGTAGTTTTGTCCAGAACGAGTTCCATATCTTCCTTTAGTTTTCCCTTTTCACCGCCCTTGGATGTCTTCAAGCTTCCCTTAGGTTGCTTATTATTTTTGGGTGCATTGGCAACCTTTTAAGGCATCTCCACAGCTGATTGATCCTTTTTTTGGTGATCCTTTTTGGGTGGTTGGTTCCTCCTCCTTGTGGAATGAAACGTTTGGGTTTTGAGGGTCGTTGTCCTTCCCGGTACCGGCTCTATGTGCTGGCCTGCCAGTTTTTCAGTGAACATTGCCCAGCTAGTAACTAAGTCTCCCTCTAAATTGTGAGTGTTGGCTAATAATAGTTTTGCTTCTGCGATCAAGATGGGTCGCCTTTATGTAAATAGCTTTACAGGGGTAAGAATTTATCATTATTTTGGTCAGTATAACACCTGTTTGGTTGATTGTGTTCTGTGTGTGTCTGGCAGCCTGCTGTCTTGCACCATTTCACAGTGGTGGCATGCAGAATGACCAGATTAAAAAACATTATGTTTATTGCATTGGTTTCCACAAAGATAGAAACGTATTTGTGTGAAAATGCGAAGTACTTGTTAATCATCATCAAATTTCTTTATTCGGTTATTTCCATAACCATAAAAGAGTACATCAAACATACAGTTAAAATACAATTAAAAACATAACTCATCACTGTGTAAAGTTAAAATAAGAAAAGAAACAATTCATGATGATTTTACAAAAGTGAAGTCAATGGGCAAAGTGCTCACGTGCCAAAGTGCATACAAATCAAATTAGCAAAAGCTTAATAAAATCCATGTTAGGTGAGCAACTTACAACATGTATCACTCCCATTTGACTTATCAAAGAGTCAACATAAATCGATAGACATCATTTAAGCTCATTACCACATAATTAAAAACCTAAAATAGAAAAAATGCATTATACATAAGAAGTATTGTTCATTATGAGAGCGGGACAGCATATTAATCATTTTCCCACTAAATTGCGAAAACGTACCACAGAAGAAATGAAATTATAAACCATCTGGCATATTTCTTCTGTTTTCAAAAGCCGTAAATAATACAGGGTAGGTCTACATTTCCTTATTTTTCAGAGTCTTTAAAAGCGAGAGAATGAAATTTGTCTGTGGCCCGGAATATAGCTGGCAAAAAAATAAGATATGCACCATATTTTGTTTAGACCCTGAATCACAAGGTCATAGTTGAAGCTCAACATCACAATATGCCTTACGGAGATAGGAAACCAAAAAGTGAGCTATGCTGAACCTGATTCTGACCAAATCAAATCTTGCCGAGTGGCTTAGGGGGAGCAGTAAATAAGGTTTGCAGACCAGCGGCAAGTACTCCTGGACTTTCTTCTTACCCAGCTCTATGCGCTCCTTTTCAAGTTTTAACATAGATAGCAAATCCTTTTTCAGCTGGTATTTTGAAATATTTGCAGTTGTTTCCAGAGTACTAAAACATTCCCCTCTTTCTACTCGTTCTAACTATTTCTTATAATACTTGTTAAACAAAAGTAGCGATTTCACAGGTTCTCAGTATTTAGACTGTTATGTTTGTTGCTCCTGACAAGGTAACAGAGCCTCTGTTCATTATCTAAGTTGATCGTGAGCTACTAATAATGCATTGGGGCATGGTGCTGGATTAAGCATCACCCTACATTAAAAACATTAAAGAAAGGCAGTCTCTCCTCAGATGTCTACTATATTCAGCTGCAATTTGAAATTGTTCACTTTCATAACTTTCCAGACCTCCTTTGCTAAACTTTCAATAAAAACAGACCCATTGCTATTTAACATGGAGACAAACGACATAGTCCAAGAATTTAATAAACTCTTAACCATCACCTTGGATGAGTGAAGCTCTAAAAAATGAACAGGATGTATCTTACAACGCTGTGTTTAAAAGATGACTTAAAACTAGAAAAACTCAAGCTGAAAAGACTTGAAAATCTTTGGCTTAAAACTTATAACCACAAGGATAAGCTCCATTACAATCAACAAATTTGTAAGTAAAAACATTGTACACGCAAAGCAAAAACTATTACTTCAACCTAATTCTATTGACCAAAAACACAAAAACAACACTAAATAGCTATTTGGAATTATCACTACGTTACAGAAATGATCAGTTTCAGTGAGGATATTATACCCTCTCAACATTTTTCTGATTTCCTAGCCAACTACTGACATGACAATATATACTTGCACAACAAAATATGAACAAAGGACAGCAAGAGATGTTCTCAATCCAGTGACTCCACTGAACATGAATTATGAGACAACGACTCATCATCATCATAATAATTTTATTTAGCCAATAAAATAATGGCATAAAAGTATGCTACAGTAAAAACATTAGCGAAAAAAATAATAATCTATTAGCACTCAGAATTATTATACAATATAAAAAGAGTAAAAAGTCATAATAAGTACAACGATTCATGCTTGACTAAACTTTACCAAAGCATTGGTAGAAAAGTGTTGGAAACCCATTCTGACCAGTAAATCTTCTTCCCCCCACCTTGATGCCTGTTCCAACTCGTACCTTAAAACCTTCCACCAAGCTATCATTCTCTTTATCACCAAAATTATAAATTCTTCTCTTATCGGTGTGGTCTTCCGTCATTCTTTATGTTGACCATAACAAAATTATCATCAACCTTGAAAATAACTCTCCAGCATTTCCAATGACCTTCCCCAGGTTTAGTTGCAATCCATAACTGAACGAACACTAATTGTTTTAAAGGTTATCCAGCTCAGTCAGAGATTTTACAAGGACACACTCTATAGCTTGACCTCATCAGGTACCTGTCCATCACCAGTGGGGCCAGTTAGAGATTTAGGCTTTATCACTGGTTTAGAGTTAAACCTCAGAAAAATATCACAATGGTGATTAAGATCTGTTCTTTCAAAATATGGTCCTTCAGGCATTCAGTTACTTTGTGTCTTTTTGCTACAGGATCATGGTAGCTAATGTTTTTATTCAGTAACACCATGGACAATGGCAATTCAGGGTATTGTGGACTTCCTAAAAATCCTTTATGAATTCTGTCGCAAGGGCGGTTCTTAATCTCTAGAAATTTGATCCATCGACTGCTTACTAATCCTGACTTTACTGGCTCCCAATCAACAAGGTATTTCATAGATTACCTCCCTATTTTCTTGCTAATACATAAAAGAGATACACCACCTCACTTTGCCTGAGATCCTGTAATAAAACTGCTTTCAGAAGCCTAGCGTATTAATGTAGTAAACGGGGCCACAGTGCCTTGAGAATTCAAGGAGCAATCCTTTGGAACAATACTCCTTGGGAAATCTGGGCAATACCAAGTCTCATCCAACTTAGAAAAGCCCTAAACACTTGGCTCTTCTTTGTGGAAGTTCTTTTTCCCTGTCCAATGATGACATCAGAAGGGATAGGGCCTCAGAGCTAAAAGCCAACAAGGTATGAGAAGATTTCCCATTTGTGATTAATTCTACTCTGACTCCCGGGCAGCCTCATGATGACATTTTTGGAGTTGGGGGCTTAGAACTAAAGACTCACAGGGCCACCTGTAGCACAAATGAAGCAGAGGCATATCCCTGATAAAAAAAACTCTAAGCAGGAACCCAAGCAACACCAACCCTGTATCAGCCTCGATAGGCCAAATCAGTGAGCGCATCTAGTGGCACAGCATGTACAGGCCTCGTATCTGTGCATAGCCATCACACTTAGGGACTCGTACTGAGGAATTGCTTCAGCCTGCATTCCACTTCATTGTTTTTTACCCATATGCTCTTTGGACAAACCCATCCATATGCAAATTAGTCTTGCTTCTGCTCCAAACGGAACAGTTCAACCTGAGCTGCCAGACCTGGTCCTCTCTGAATGGGAACACAAGCAACCCAGAATTGATTTCAACCTATATAAGTCTCATCAGTGAAGTATAGCTTGAATCTTGTGGCACAGCGAGTTTTCAAGTCACTGCATTCCCTTCGGCCTTAAAGGTCTAACTCTGAGGAAAACACAAAGGTGATGGATGGAATGCTTGCAAAAGTCTCAGTCACAGGTAATTGCTCAGGGCCTCATTCCAGTCTAGTGTTTTTGCTCACTATATTTTTTATTTTATTTATTTACAGCAATTATAAATCTCCCAGCGGTATTGTCACACTGGAGCCTGATAAAACATGTGTACCTAGTGCTACATCATTGAAACCATCGAAGTCAACCGAGTTTGTGCCACACCATGTGTTCTAATGAAAATCTTTGGAACTTTTTTGCTTTGAATTTGTATTAAATTATTCAACCATTGTTGGAGCAAAACAGTTTGACTCCTATCACGAAAAATATGAACCATCAGAGGATGGCTTGTGTACATTATGCTTTTATATGAAAGGTTGGAAGTGATGGGTGTATGCAGACATGAGTGAACCAGCATGAGTGCGTTTTTCTTGTAATGTGCATCCATTTGTAATAATAAAATAATGTTTTTGTATTTTTGATAAAAAAGTATTCTTTGGTTCTTTCATTTCATTTTGAAAATATTGTGCTGATGATTGAATAGTTAGTTGCCTTAAGTCTTCGCACTTATTCATTGATCCCTGTCTTAAGGAACGTGCATTCTATTAGCAGGGGGCCTCTCTCTTTACACTGTGCTACATCATAGGACTACAGCTGAAAGTCCATGTTCGAAAGCCTTTCTAAAGTTCAAGTTATTATTAAAAAAAGACAAACACTGGCAGAGTGTAAGGAGCACGCTGGGATGTATCAATTAATGAACTAAGATATAAATAAAGGACCTTAATTGTGCAATGCCTTGAAACAAATGCAAAGGTTGTTAAATATAGAAACTTTTTGAAACAGTATCCAGTGCAGTCTTTTAAGATGTCCAGCGATGGAATGTCTTCAGGGAACTTTAAGCAGAAAATGAGCTGTCACATTTTGAACCAGCTAAAGGGAGTGAGCTGCAGAAGAGGCTAACCCCAGTTAAAGGGGATTTCCATAATCAAGGCACAAGAAGACAATAACTTGAAGAATATTAAAGTGAGAATGCACAGGCAGCAAAGGAAACATTTTACTCCAGACTTAAAACTGGAAAAACAAGTGGTGAAGACCTTAGCTGCTAAAGATTTAAGCAATAGTTAATCATCAAAAAACTCACATTTTCCATTGTTTGAGAGAGAGTATGACAATGGCCAAAAACATCCTTCCATTAGACAGATTAGCAGATTGGAGAAGCCTCCCCCATTAGAACCATCTCAGTTTTATGTCAGTTTAGTTTTATACATATACGACTCATCCAGTCAGCAACTGCCCTGAAGCAGGTCAGAAAATTACTTAGTGCAAGATTGTGTTTCCATCTAACCTTAGTATAAGCATTGGTGTGATCAGTGTAGCACCCAGGAAAAACCTGTAAGCATTTAACAGGACAGCTTAGTAGAGGATGAGTGGTGCAAATTAAAATTACCTGACCCAATCTGATAGAAATGAGGAAACCCAATTCCATGCCCTTCATTTGACACCACTTCCATTCAGCCTATCTATAAGAACTGCATGGGTTACCATATGAAATGCCACAGAGAGATCCAGAAAGATCAGTGCTGCATACCTTCCTTACTCAAGAACATACCAAGCTCATTTTGAACAACAGCTATGGAAATCTCAGTACCATAGGAAAGTTGAAATCCTGCTGAAGCAGAATCTATCAGGGAAGTCTAAGTACTGCTAGAATTAATTTGAACATTTACTTGTGTCTATTTTGGAACTGAATGGTAACAAAGAAATAGGTATGTAATCACTGCAGGTGATACTATTTAAGGAAGGTGTTTTGACCGTGGACTCACACAAGCATTTTTCCAATCTTCAGTAACTGGAGCTGAAGTAAAGGAATCATTTTTCATAGTGGATAGCACTGGTGCCACAGCAGGGACTACTTGTTGTAAAATCTGAGTAGGAAAAGAGTCGCCCAGAGAACCAGAATTGACTGCATTTTTCAATTTTGGAATACAGTCAGTTGTCAACATGCCAAATTCAGTTAAGAAATTCTTCAGTCTCAGGAAAAAAACACTGGGGTTTAGAGAATCCTAGATGAAGTGCAATTTATCCTTAGTAAAGGTACACAGAGATTCAGAGAGGGAAAGCAAAGACAAGTTGTATTTTGTGCACTCCGTGGGATTAGAAAGTTCACATACAATTTTAAAACTTCTCTAGAGTAGGGTTAGTAGCTACTACAAGGTGTTAGGAAAAAAACTTCACCTGAGCTTTTTTTTTATCTCTCTCTCTTGATGGATATTTTTTTGATACTAAAAATGTTAGCATTTATATTGACATTAACATAAACTCACACAATTATAGTTATGGTGTGTTATTCACCTTTAGATTGACCATAGCCAAAGTAGGGCTCTTTTTTAAAATGGTTTACATCTAGTAGCCATCCTGCTTGCCGAAAGTGTCTTTTTATTTCAGAAGTCAACTCCAACTCTATTATCAATATGTCCTCGTGTTCTGCTTCATGTGAAAATGTTTTCTTTTATGTAATCCTTGTGGAATGTGCTAGTGAGCTATCTCAGACCACCTGTAAAGCACAGACCTGGATGACTCTCTCTCGAGGATGTTTAGAGTAGTTTATTTAAGTGATAGATCGTAAAATTAATGAATGTGTGTTATTAGTTTGCGCCTTAAACTGATTAGTGTTTTGTCTGAGAATCATGTGTAGGAGTAGCTTATTGTTAGGATTATGTGATTTTAACTACTGAAATGTAAATGCAGTTTTAGATGCCTTTTCCCCTGCTAGCAGAAGCTTCTTTGCCTCACCCTTAGACAGATTACCTTCTTTACTTATGTAGTAGCAGATGCCTATAGAGAAGATTACCTTTCATTTGCCTTTAGGGCATAACCCTATTTTCCTGACTTCTTAACAGAATTTGCCCTAACTTCGCAGGGTAGGGTGCTCTCCTTATGGTAGAACTGATTTGGTTAACTTTCTTTTTTGAGACAATGTTCTAGTAGTTTGTCTTTGCTTTTATTGACATTGTATTGCATTGAATTATTCATTGGCTGCAGCTTTCATGTATTGATTACAGATTCCAACTAGTAATAATTATTTGAGTTTGTAACTTTGTTAATCCATTAATAAACCTTTATGGTTTGAGCTTGTCATGAGGTTAATAGGGCCTGTGCACAAACGCTCCCATTTTTTCATGTTCACATTTAAATTTGACATCTTTTTATGATGATTTATTTGCACATTTTGCTTGCGTGCTTGCATGCTATAGTGTACTCAGAAAGTGTTTTGCTTACAAATACATCTCTGTGTAGACACGTTATCATACCATCATACATTTTGTGCAAGGACCAAGTGCACTGTGCAAACTGCCCTTGCATATTGTTGTTTGTTCATAGACTGCTCTGAATTGGTAGAATCAACAATGACAGCCAGTTCCGAACTCAGACAAAGTTCAAATGGGTCCAGTTTTCATCACATAAACTGCTCCAAGCCTCTGTTCAGTAGAGGAGCATTTCCATGGATTCTCGTGGTCCCCCATGCCTGAATTCCAGCCCAGCCTAATCTCATCACTATACATAGAGGGATGGCGGCCTGTTCTACACCAGCCTGGCTTCAGGATGAAATGCACACACAGGTAAATGGGGAGTTAGACCACTCCAAGGTATCTGGCAGAACCGCATTCTCCCTGTGCTCTCTAGGATAGGTAATGCTAGGTAGGAGTACAATTATATGAATTCATATAATCAATGCAATAATCATAATGTTTGAATTATTCATCTTTTTCACCATTCTTGTAATGCTGGTTACTATGTTTTGTTTCCTTCTACTAATCATTCGAGCACACATATTCTATACAAAAATCCAATAGCTTCAAAAAATGTTTTAAATGCAAATTTGTGTATTTCTTGTGTCTCCCTTTGGGCATGCCTGAGTTGACGATGAAAGGGTAGATCTGATTCCACGATTTCCTTGGGGTAATTAGGGTTGTCATGTTCTGAGGTTATATACACCATCAGGTACCTTGTAAGGTCCAGGGGTTCAGATGGTGTACTCTGAGCTAGCCAGGAACTAGGTCAACACATTCTGATGGTATGAGTGGACGTAGTTCCCATAGTTTTGATGCTTATGTTGCCCAAACACACTGGGTCTCCTGAGTAATATTCTCATGTGTGCCTAAAGCCCTGAATCACCATTTTTAACAGAGACGTCCGTGGGGGTTAGGGAAAATCCTCTTCAGCTAAAATAAGGAATCCCTATTTCTATCTGCAGGTTGTTAAAGCCTGAAGCTTTCAAAAGATCACCCAACTATAGTTTACCTTCTCAGAATTCCATTCGTTAAAATGGCTAACGCAGCACCAGTACTTATACCATAAACTGCAGACATACATTAACACAGAAGTTACAACAACAAGGGCTTCCTCCTTTGTGATAGAGGCCCACAAGCATATAAAACAGAGGTATTCTGTTCATATGTTACATTTCTGGCAGCAGACGCCAACACAGGAAATGTTCACACATACACTGAAGTAGCCATAACAACTACTAAGCTTATGGAGATTTAGAAATTACACTAACATTTCAGTAACACACAAAATTGGTTCCAAGGCGCCCCACGACATGCAGTAAAAAACATCAGATTGGGTCCCCTTAGTAATGACAGGACAACATGGCCAGTCCTAGCCAGTTATACATCATATCCACGAATAGGAGATCACACATCAGCAGAACTTTGAGCAATTTACACAGGTATAGTTAGACTATACAAATGGTTAACACAGTCCATTATGCGAACAATTACAGCATTCCTAGAAAGGGCTGTTCAAGCTGCACAACCGCATCTGGCAATGCCAGCAATTAAACTGGTCACTATTCAATCAATCAATTGGTGTCTTGTAGGGCGTGACTACTCACCTGTAACGGTCTCAAGGTACTGGGGGGGAGAGCTGCAGGTCAGTCGAGGGGCTGTAGTTCAGCCGAAGCGCCAGGACTTGAGGTCCTTTCCGAAATTGAGGCAGTGATGGTGATTGTCTGAGGTGGAGAGGCAGGGTGTTCCAGGTCTATGTTGCGAGACAGGAGAAGCATCTTCCTCCGGCTTTGGTCTTGCAGATACATGGGACGGTAACCAGGGCCAGTTGGGCATAGCGGAGGTCTCTGGTGGGTACGTGGAATGCAAGGCAGTGGCTGAAGTATGCAGGTCCTGAATCATGTAGGGCTTTGTAGGCATGTGTGAGGAGCTTGAAAGTGATCCTTTTGTTGACTGGTTGCCAGTGGAGGTCCCTTAGTTGGCTGGTGATGTGTGGCTGGTGAAGTGTATGCAGCGGGGGATGTTGAGGATGAGTCTGGTGGTGGTGTTCTGGATGTTCTGCAGTTTCTTCAGGAGTTTCTGGGTGTTACCGGCGTAGAGTGCGTTGCCGTAGTTGATTCTGCTGCTGACGAGTGCGTGAGTGACTGTCTTTCTGGACTCGGTGTGGATCCATTTGAAGATCTTTCAGAACAGGCAAATCGTGTGGAAGCTGGATAATGAGACAACATTGATCTGGCAGCTCATGGTGAACGAGGAGTCCAGAATGATGCCTAGGTTCCACGCATGGTCTGTGGGTGTGGGGCAGGTTCCAAGTGCTGCGGGCCACCAGGAGTCATCCCAGCTGGAGGGGGTGAAGCCCATGATGAGGAATTCGGTCTTCTTTGAATTGAGCTTGAGGCAGCTGTTTTTCATCCAGGCAGTGGCAGCCTTCATCCCGTCATGAAAGTTGTTCTTGGAGAATGTTTGTTCGGAGGAGACGATGTTGAGTCTGTGGTTCCTGACGATGGCTGCGAGCGGGGCCATGTAGATGTGAAAAAGCATGGGGCTCAGGGAGGAGCCCTAGGGCACTCCTCTGCTGATCTCTATGGGTTCCGAGAGGAATGGAGGTAATCTGACTCTCTGTGTTTGGCTGGTGAGGAAGGAGCGGATCCATTTCAGGGCTTTGTCACGGACTATTAATGCAGTTATGGGTAACATTTCCACCAGACAGGAGGAGATTCTGTTCTGGATAGCAAAAAATAAACAAATGAGCTTGAAGCAGTGTTTCCCCATACAGGACCCGAAGATAAACACAGAATTCGCACAATGTACCTACCTTCAGGGACCATATTTGCGGCACCATATTTGCACCAATCTATACCATCCCGCATGGTACACCATCCATAGCTGTTTTGCCTGATGTGCTTATACAGATTAAAAATTGATATGGGGCAGCTCCTGCTCTGGATTTGGGGATGAAACTAATAGGCAACTATGCCACAGTAGCCTCAATTATTTTAAGTAATGTGAAATGGGAAGCAGCAGCATTGGCAGAACGTCAACACCTCATGCAGGTTGCTTTGGTAGACCAAGAGCGCAAATTACCTAAAATTATTGTGAAACCTACATACCTATAGGTCGAGATAATTTGGGGGCCTGTCCTAATAAACCTTAATTAAAGGGTAATTGTCGAAAAAGGATACCCTGAGACAGGCACCTGAGTTTTCAAACAAACACTGGCATAATAAGAAAAATAAAGACAAAGTTAAATCACTGGATGGATCTCCTCCACAGGAATCCTCTGAAAAGAGCTACAACATGCATTGCCGTGAAAATATAAACTAGCCTAATAGGTATCAGTATACTGATACACGTGCTTTTTGTTCCTTTCAGGAAACATCTGAAAAATGATTGGAGAGAGGAAGACGATTAGAGTGCAGGTCAGAAGAGTACATAGAAACTGGAGAAGGAGTCACAACACTCTTCTGACATCACCATAAACAAGGAAGTAAAACTTCCACAACAAAAACCCCAATTCAAGAAGAAGGTGGCTGGTGTTGCACTTAAATGTGCCACACATATGGAGGACTCTGTAACTGAACAAGGAGTTGGCTCTGACTATGCTAAACAGCATGACAGAGGTCACAGTAGTTCGCCACAATCTTCAAGAGTTTCTGCTGGGGAGAGCAAATAATACATTTGTTCAAGTGGAAAAAACGGATCAGAGAGTTAATGCTCCAGGCAGATTGTATAATTTACAACTTCAAATTGAGGGTGATAAACCCCATACCATTAAAGTTCTCCTTTGGGAGAGCCTAACTTTTGTGTATGACATTCTCTTGCCTGAAAAACATTGGCCACCTGAGTTTGTACGAAAAGTCCCACCAGGGGATAATGTGATATCACCATCCTTCTCTGTCTTTGTTCCTGAAGCAGTTAAACATGAGAATGCCAAGGAGTGGGCCGTTACTCAAGCCCCTGCATTATATCACAACGTGTGGGCTTGGATGAAGATTCACCCTATCACATATTATACCTATAAAGTCCAGACCGCAAGTGGAACCACAATACCCCATTTTACATGAAGCTAAATGCCCAGTTAGAGAAATTCTACCACAACTTGAATATCAAGGCATATGTGAGCTTTGTATCTCACCAATAAACAATCCTTTATTTCCTGTAGCAAAACCAGACCATTCTTACCATTTAGTCTTAGACTCCAGACACTTAAACAGTCACACATGCACATTTGCAGTACAAAATGGACACAGCACATCACAAATGAACAATATTGTGTGCAAAAAATACAAAACAACATTAGACATGTTGCATTGCTTCTTCTGCCAAAACATAGAGCCTGAAAGCCGGTATTTGACAGTAGTTACCGCTCCGGGGTCACAAAAACAATTTTGTCAATTGCCCCAATGGTATGAGAACAGCCCAGGTTTTTGTTATCTGCCCATGTACTAGGACTGTTAAAGAATTTTGAACAAGAAGCATTGTCCTATGTTGATTACATATACCTTAACTGATGATGAATTAGAAACACACCTAGCCAGAGTAGATCGCATTGTTGTGGGTTTCGCTCAAATAAGCTACAAATTCAACATCCAGAAATCAAAAATTGCCAATGTCCTGTTCTTGGGGTACAAGATATCACATGAAGGCAAACCCCTGTCACTGCATTTCCTAGTGAAATGTGTACTCTTACAACCACTGAACACAATCAAAAAGCTACAATCACTTTTAGGCCTTCTAAATTTGGTAGAACATAATTACCAGGTTATGTAGAATGGGTTAACCATTTTATGAATTAATACATCCATACTTTACAAGCACACATTGGACACCAGAACAAACACAGCTCTTGCGTTCAGTACAAACTGACATACTAGCTTCAAAACACTTACATATATGTGTTAATACTACAAAGTTGGTGATCCGCGTAATTGCAGGGACCACAGGCTACACATATGTCACTTTCAATGAGTGTGACATTTATATTTAAGTGGTAAAATGAAAGACGGAAACTTCCAGCCTCTCAGAACATTTTTGCAGTCAATAGGTTATTGCACGGCATAGCTGGCTGAACTGAAAGCTCTAATTCTGCCATTGGAGAATATGGATCCAGAATTCCCCCGACTTATAGTGTGTGATTTGCATTATTATGTCCAGTCTTATAATGAGCACTTACACTATTGGAACCAGAATGGATTCAGAGACTAGCACAAGTTGCTTTGGGGAAAGGTGGCAAATATTACAGCACGTTTGTCACAGGCTTATGTTATCCCCACACCGAGCCACCAACGTGTAGGAAGATATGTTGTAGGAAATTCCCTGGCTAATGAAGCCACAAAGGCAGCAGTTCATACTACTGTCATAGCTGCAATAACGTATTCACGCTCAAGAGTAGATGGAGACATCATGATAGCTGCAGCAGATTCATGCTGTGGCACTCCTTTACCAAAATTATATCCAGCAAAATACTCCTACCTACTGAGTGCACAAAACATTCTGTTTGCTCATCTTCCCGGAGAGGGGGATAGAGTAATTCCAAATTCAGATTGCAGACCAGAATTAATCATGGTAGCCCATGAAGGGTTAGTTTCTGCCCATGCCGGTGTGGCAGCTTCAGTTTCACTTCTACAGCAAGGCTATTGATGGCAAGGTCTATACAAACAGACTAAACAGTATGTCCCTGAATGTGACATTTGTCATCATATAAAAGTTTCCACCACATCACGCCCACCGCAGACACCTCTATTGATTTCAAACAAGCCTCTGGCCTGTGTGTATCTGGACCACTGTGAGCTACTAAGAAGTGACAGCTACTTTAAATACATTCTGTTAGCAGTGGAGTTATGTTCTAGATTCCTATTGGTATGGCCACAGCCACCAGATAATGCTTAAAGTGTTATAAAAGATATACAAGTCTTCATCTGGACATATGAAGTAGCAGCATTCTATTTTGCCCAGGATCCATCATTTTCCTCAGAGGCTTACTGGAATACCATGGGTACCTTGGGTGTGGATGTGCACTATTCCCCACCCTTTAATCCTGAGGGAAATGCAATAGTGGAAAGGAAAATCCATGACTTAAAGCAGTCTTTAACAGATAGAGTATTAGGTTCATATTGTAGTTGGGTGCACCGCCTGTATGGGTTCCAAAGAACATTAAACTATCTGCTTAATAGATCCTTGGTTGGTCGGACTACCTATGAGGTCCTGTTCGGCATCCAGATGTGGGTCCCGAACCTTGACAATCCTAGCACAGTGGACGCAGAAACACCTTTTGATATCAATAAACATTTGACTGTCTTATAGGAACTGAAAGACTTCTGAGATGAGTACCAGCAGCTCCTGGCTGGATTTCAAAGATCAGGGTTCTTGTGTGAGAGAAGATTGTGAATAAGAAAGAATTTGGCCCATCTTACAAAGCACTAATGCCGGTTCCGGCAGTTGAAGGTACCCGGACAGTACTTTTACTTCCTCTTGCTGGTTGTAAAAAGATAAGATTTGTGTTGATTGATCCAATCAAACCACACCATGTGGCCAGTCCTACACAGGAGGCCATGAGGGCTCATTGGTAGTTACCTGCCTCCTCTCACTACCTGTTAGACTTGGCATCTTTTGGCGTGTTTCCCCTGACTTTTTGCTTTCTGACCTCCCGGTTTTGACTCTGTTTTTGCTGGTGTAATGATTCTGCGCACTTTCCTCACTGCGGTCCAGTGGGAAAGTGCAAGTGCTCCTGTATAAAATGTATTATGGATTGGTGTTTCCATGATTGGCCTATTTGGTTTATGTGTCAGTCCCTTGTAAAGTGCACTGCGAGTGCCAGGGCCTATAGACCAAATGCTGTTGGTGGGCTGCAGCACTGGATTGTGCCACCCACGCAAACAGCCCGTAAAGTGTAACTCGGGCCTGCCAACGCAGAGCCTGTGCGCAGCCTGGGGCTGCCATGTCGACTTGGCAAGTGCACACACTTGCAAGTCCCTAAACCTTCCCTTTGCTACATGTTAGTCACCCCTAAGGTAGGCCCAAGGTACCCCTGTGGGCAGGGTGCGTTGTATGCGAAAGGTAGGACATGCCCTGGTGTGTGCGGCATGTCCTGATAGTGAATTACAGCCTAGTTCGTTTTTCACTATTGCAAGGCTACCTGTTCCCCTAGGCCAGAACGGGCAGTTTTGATTGTTACAGTTTATAATCCTAACTGACCCCGGGAACGTGGTAGAAATTCGAGTTTAGTATGCCTGGACTCAGAATGATAAAATGCATCTTTTAGTGAAGTTGGTTTTAACATTCTGTGTTTGAAAATACCACTTTTAGAAAGTGGGTATTTTCTTGTCTAACCATCCAAGCCTGCCTCTGCGAGGTTGTGTATTCCTTGTCTGGAATGTGAGTGACCGGGGCTGGGGGATGCCAGGAGACAGGGTGAGTCAGCGCAGGGCTGAATAGCAAGATCTACATGTAGATGGGTGGGAGGGGTCGCACCTGGGCCCTGAATAGGACAGTGCCTTCCCTCCACAATGCTGGCTCCACCTCCTGTGGTGCGTCTGATGTCCCTGGCCTACTCACTGAAAGAAGGGACGGAGACTTGTCAACAAAGTGCTCCAGAACTGGTTTGGACTAGGCAAAGGCCTCTCTGCCTTCAGAGAACAAAGGAATTTGGGATATAAATATTGGGGCCCTGACCCCATGAATTTAGATCTCGCTGGAATCAAGGAACCTGACAAGACGAAGAGCTGGAAGAGCTGCCAGGAGGAGTACTGCCCCGCTGCTGTGTTGCTGCTTTGTTGGGTTGGCCTGCAGTTGCTGCTTCTGTCTTGGGCAGTGAAAGGACTGAACTGAACTTTCGACAAACTTGTGCTGAGTATTTCCAAGGGCCAGGAACCGAGCTGGCCTCCTGTTAAGAAGTCTCAGGAACTACAAAGACTTCACAAGCCTCTGGGTACCGCTTCTGGAACGCTGTTTCAGTCGCCACAGAGGAAGGGAACTGCAACCGACTCCGTCAACCGAATCCATCCCTGGCCGGTGACCTGTTTGCACCGCAGACCGCATCGCCCCGCTTCGCATCGCAACCCTGGTCTCACCGTGGGCGACGTCCGACGCCGCCAACATCGAGCCGCTGCTTGCACCGTGACCTGTGGGCACCGCAGTTCGCATCGCATCGCTTCACTGGGCCAGCCGGACCAGACCGACACTGTCGCTGCAACTGGCTCAAGAGTCGAGACCGCACCGCAATTGGGGCACCGCCGCACGCCTGCGACGCACCGCTCTGACTCGCACCGCTGTCTGACGCCAGCTCCCGCACTCCGGCTTGGTCGCCTGCATCGCAACCTGTCAGCACCGCATCGAGCATCGTCTCGCCCTGCATCGCACGCCTTGGACTCACCGACTCCATCTGCACGACGCTCATCGAGCCGCTGCCTGCACCGCATCGAGGGACACCGCACCTTGCATCGCTCCGTCTTGCACCGCAACCGCGACGAACGCCGACCGGCTCGTACACTCCGTACCAGCCACAACGAGACAAGGTACTGTGACCGAGTCTGTTCACGACTCTGCTGGCCCGTATCGACGCGGTCGGCTGGAACTGTTAGACTCTGTGGTTTTCAGCATCACGGTAGGCTCGGACGGAGCTACCGACTCGTACGAACTTTGCTTTTGTGCTATTCCTGCAAAGAAGAAGTTAACGTATCAAGTATTCATTCGTAAAGTATAGTATTGTGGATTTTTGTCGTAATTGGTCTTGTCTTGAGTATATAAAATATTGGTTATTTTTCTAACCTGGTGTGGTGTCCGTTTGTAGTGCTTACACTGTATTACTGTTGGTTATGTGCAAATGCTTTACACACTGCCTCTGAATTAAGCCTGACTGCTCGTGCCAAGCTACCACGAGGGTGAGCAGGGGTTACTTCACGAGTGTAACAACCCTTACCCTGACTAGGAAGAAGGGTCCCTACTTGGACAAAGGTGCAAGCCCTTGCCAACTAGAGATCCCATTTCTAACATTGGTTGTCAGCGGTGAGGATAGGACTTGTGTTTGCACTTGACTTACAGTGATTGGTGTGCACTACTACCATATCGCAGACCATTACGTACCACATACTGGTTCTTTTTCTTTTGGCCTATTTTTGATCTTGCCAGTTTTCAACTCACGACTTTTGTCATGCCTGAATCAATTGCATCATCCGTTGCATCTCTGGAAGTTATCTTTGAGGAGGACAGGTTGGAAGCCTACGCCGTAAAGGAGTTACGAGCGATTTGTAAAAACTTGAAAGTCCAAATTAAAGGCCTCACAAGGAAGGAGGAGCTACAGAAGGCGCTGAGGGCCTGGTAGCAGCCAGACATGCCAATGGGCAGCCTGGTGATCTCAGTGAGGAGGCGGAGGAGCCTATTTCCAGGGTGGATGTGCTTTTGGGTAGGGGGAACCCACCAGGTCAGGCAGCAGCAGTCTGTCCCCAGAGGAGCTGGAGGACAGGCGGGAGGCAAGGCAGTTTGAGCTGCAGAAGCTCAGGCTGGAGAGTGAGCGGGAGGAGAAGAGATTGGCCATAGAGGAGAGGAAGATGCTCTTAGAGCATGAGAGAGAACTGAAGGAGCTAGAACTTAGGAGTAAGTCAGGCTCAGATGGTGGCAGCAATTCGTCCAGAAAAGCAGACAGGATTGTGCACATTCCCAAGATTGTAGGCAAGGAGTTCAAGAAGGGGGATGACATACAAAGGTGGTTTCAGGGTTATGAGGCAGCCATACACATGAATGGGGTCCCTGAGGAGAATTGGGGAGCAGGATTGTGGCCACTTTTCCCGGAAGAAGCAAGGGATGCTCTGATAGCTTTGGGTAAGGGGTATCACCTCACCTATGCTGACATGAAGGATGCCCTTCTCACGAAGTATGGTCTTACTCCTGAAAAGTACAGGGATCAGTTCAGGTCCAGTAAGAAGTCTGATGTCAACACTTGGTTGGAATGTGTGGATGTGTTCTGCAGGTCTCTGGATGGTTGGGTGAAGGGCAGTAGTGTAACAGATTTTCAGGGGCTCTACAACTTGATTGCATGGGAGCACTTGTCTAGTCTATGTTTTGCAGATCTGCGCCAGCACCTAGTTGATAGTAAGCTAACTGACCCCAGGAAGCTTGCTATGGAAGCGGACCGCTGGGTGAGTACCAGGGTCCACAAGAAAGCGTTTGGGGAGACTCAGCCAAAGGTGGGCAGGGTCCCCAGCAGAAAGGTGGGGGGACAAGGGTAAAGCACAGGAGTTCTCTAAAGGGCCCTAAACTAGTACCCAGGGTAAAGGTTCCCAGCCCCCGGTGATAAGAAGAAAGGGGTCTCTACAGGGAAGCCTGTTGAGACCGGCCCCCACAAGTGTTATGCATGTGACCAGGTAGGTCACTTTAAGGGGTACCCCAAGTGCCCGAAGGGGACACAGCCACCCACCGGTGGACAGTCCAAAGTGTTGGCGAGTGTAGCGCTTGGGGAGGAGGGGTGCCCACAGGAGGGTGGGGATCCCGCAGAAATGACCCTTGTCTCACTAGGGGACAGTGAGATGGTCCCAGGAAACCAGGTGCCCCCTAACACAAAGAAATATAGCACCTGGGTGACCATTAATGGGAACAGGGTAGAGGCTCTCAGAGATACTGGAGCCAGTGTGACCTCAGTCCGGTGTCACCTGGTGTCTGAGAAGCAAGTAGTCCCAGGAGCATTCCACCAAGTAGTTGCTGTCGACAACTCTGAGCGCCAGTGTATGGTGGCGCAGGTTCCCTTTGAATGGGGGTCTCAGGT
Source organism: Calotriton arnoldi (assembly GCA_963921515.1). NCBI lineage: Eukaryota > Metazoa > Chordata > Amphibia > Caudata > Salamandridae > Calotriton > Calotriton arnoldi. The sequence continues at coordinate 187,774 of CAWUFW010016966.1, read as the reverse complement.
CCCTTGAGGGTGGTTGTGAGCCCTACCATGCCTGTAGATTGTCTGTTAGGAAACGACCTGGAGCAGTCCTCATGGAAGGAGGTTGAGCTCAGGTCTCACTTGGAGATGCTTGGGTTGCCAGAGTGGGCATGCGTGTCTACTCGGTCAATGGCAGCCAGAAAGGGTGATCAAGAGGACTTGGAGCCTGAAACAGTGGCCCAAGTCCCTGCCAAGAGAAAGGGCAGGGGCGCGGGAAAAGGGCCCCGAAGTTCCCACGGACCGGGAGGAGGCGGACCTCGAGGGGACGCCCGGTGCCTACAGGGGAGCAGGTAGCCGAACTGGGAGACATCTCTGAGCTGACCCATTGGCAGCAAGAAGGGGGTCCCACCAGGGAGGAGTTCTGCAGGGAGCAGAACGAGTGCCCTACTCTGGAGGGTCTGCGGCGGCAGGCTGCAGACCAGGCAGCTGGTAATCAGTCCGGGTCACATCTGATCTACTGGGAGAGTGGTCTCCTATACAGTGAGCCTAAGGTTGCTGAGCCTGGGTCAGCCCGTGTGCTGGTGGTACCCCAGCGCTTCAGGACCTTCCTACTGGGTCTGGCTCATGACGTGCCTTTGGCAGGACATTTGGGGCAGGACAAGACCTTTGACAGGCTTGTCACCCACTTCTTTGGCCCCAAATGCGAAGGCAGTCAGATGCACACTGTAGGTCTTGCCAAACTTGCCAGGCAAGTGGTAAGAGTGGGAGGAAGGTCAAAGCTCCTCTCCAACCTTTTCCTGTTGTTGGAACACCCTTTGAAAGGGTAGGGATGGATATTGTGGGGCCACTGGATCCCAAGACAGCCATGGGCAACAGGTACATCCTGGTCTTGGTGGACCATGCCACCCGGTACCCGGAGGCAATCCCTCTCAGGACAACGACGGCGCCAGTGGTGGGCCGGATGTTAATGGGGATCTTTTCCCGTGTGGGATTCCCCAGAGAGGTGGTTTCTGATAGGGGGACCAATTTCATATCGAAGTATATGACATCCCTGTGGAAGGAGTGTGGTGTAACCTACAAGTTCACCACTCCTTACCACCCACAAGGAAACGGTCTGGTGGAGAGATTCAACCAGACCTTGAAAGGCATGATCAAGGGTCTAACAGAACCCATGAGGCGTAAGTGGGACGTCCTCTTGCCATGCCTACTCTTTGCATACAGGGAGGTGCCTCAGAAGTCTCTTGGGTACAGCCCCTTTGAGCTCCTGTATGGCCACCCTGTCAGAGGACCTCTGAGTTTGGTAAAGGAAGGTTGGGAGGCAGCTCCCAGGAAAACTCCCCAGGATGTATTTAGCTACATGCTGGCCTTTAGAAACCAAACTGCCCGCTTCAGGAAACTCGCTCAGGCGAACCTAGAAGCAAGCCAGGAAGAAATGAAGAGATGGTATGACCAGAACGCCACTCTGGTCGAATTTCAACCTGGGCAGAAAGTGTGGGTCATGGCCCCAGTGGCACCTTGTGCCTTACAGGACAAGTGGACTGGGCCATATGAGGTAAAGGAGCGCAAAAGTGACGTCACCTACCTGGTGGATTTGCAGGCTCCAAGGAACCCTTTGAGGGTCCTTCACGTGAACCGCCTCAAGCCCCACTTCGAGAGGTCCGAAGTGAGTATGCTCTTGGCGACAGATGATGGGGTGGAAGAGGAGAGTGAGCCCTCCCTGACCTCCTGTCTACCAAGGAGCATGATGGGTCAGTAGAGGGTGTGATCCTCTCCCCTACTCTGACTCAGGAGCAGCAGGGGGACTGTCGCCAGTTGTTGGGACAGTTCGCCCACTGTTCTCTCTGACCCCCGGTGTTACTCACTGGTGTACCCATGACGTGGACACCGGTGACAGCCATCCTGTGAAGCACAAGATTTACAGGTTGACTGACCGGGTCAGAGCCAGCATCAAGGAGGAGGTCTCTAAGATGTTGGCGTTAGGGGTGATTGAGCCCTCCCACAGTCCTTGGGCCAGCCCAGTGGTCTTGGTCCCAAAGGCTGCGGCGCCCGGTGCCACTCCAGAACACCGGTTTTGTGTGGACTACCGTGGGCTCAATGCCGTCACCAGGACTGACGCGCACCCCATCCCCAGAGCTGATGAGCTCATTGATCGGTTGGGAGCTGCCCGGTTCCTCAGCACGTTTGATTTGACGTCTGGGTACTGGCAGATTGCCTTAACCGATGGGGCCAAGGAGAGATCAGCATTCTCAACCCCAGAAGGTCATTACCAATTTCGGGTGATGCCCTTTGGGTTGAAGAATGCCCCTGCCACCTTTCAGAGGTTGGTCAATCAGGTGTTGGCTGGGCTGGAGGATTTCAGTGCCGCCTACCTGGATGACATTGCTGTGTTCAGTTCCAGCTGGGAAGAACATTTACAGCACCTTGAGAAAGTGTTGAGGGCTCTGCTAGGTGCAGGCCTCACGATCAAGGCCAGTAAGTGCCAGATCGGGCAGGGTTCTGTGGTGTACTTGGGACACCAGGTAGGAAGCGGCCAGGTGGCGCCCCTACAACCCAAGATTGACACCATTCTGGCTTGGGAGCCCCCAAGACCCAGACAGAGGTGAGAGCCTTCTAGGTCTCACCGGCTATTATAGGAGATTTGTTAAGGGCTATGGCACCATCGTTGCCCCCTTAACAGAGCTGACCTCTAAGAGGCAGCCCAGGAAAGTGATCTGGACTGAGTCCTGCCAGAAAGCTTTTGATGCCCTGAAGGCAGCCATGTGCACGGCGCCCGTGCTCAAGGCACCTGACTTCTCCAAAGAATTTGTCGTGCAGACTGACGCTTCAGAGCATGGTGTGGAGCGGTGCTCTCACAACTGAACGAAGAGGGCCTCGATCAGCCTGTAGTCTTCCTTAGCAGGAGACTACTTCCCAGGGAACAGAGGTGGAGTGCCATAGAAAGGGAAGCTTTTGCTGTGGTCTGGGCACTGAAGAAGTTGAGACCATACCTGTTTGGGACTCACTTCCGGGTTCAGACCGACCACAGGCCCCTCAGATGGTTGATGCAAATGAGGGGTGAGAATCCAAAACTGCTGAGGTGGTCCATCTCCCTACAGGGAATGGACTTTACGGTGGAGCACCGTCCTGGTACAGAACACGCCAACGCAGATGGTCTGTCCAGGTTCTTCCGCCTTAGTGAAGAGAACTCCAATGGGGTTGGGTAGTTCTCCCTACTTTCAGCTGGAGGGGACATGTGTTAGACTTGGCATCTTTTGGCGTGTTTCCCCTGACTTTTGCTTTCTGACCTCCGGGTTTTGACTCTGTTTTTGCTGGTGTAATGATTCTGCGCACTTTCCTCACTGCGGTCCAGTGGGAAAGTGCAAGTGCTCCTGTATAAAATGTATTATGGATTGGTGTTTCCATGATTGGCCTATTTGGTTTATGTGTCAGTCCCTTGTAAAGTGCACTGCGAGTGCCAGGGCCTATAGACCAAATGCTGTTGGTGGGCTGCAGCACTGGATTGTGCCACCCACGCAAACAGCCCGTAAAGTGTAACTCGGGCCTGCCAACGCAGAGCCTGTGCGCAGCCTGGGGCTGCCATGTCGACTTGGCAAGTGCACACACTTGCAAGTCCCTAAACCTTCCCTTTGCTACATGTTAGTCACCCCTAAGGTAGGCCCAAGGTACCCCTGTGGGCAGGGTGCGTTGTATGCGAAAGGTAGGACATGCCCTGGTGTGTGCGGCATGTCCTGATAGTGAATTACAGCCTAGTTCGTTTTTCACTATTGCAAGGCTACCTGTTCCCCCTAGGCCAGAACGGGCAGTTTTGATTGTTACAGTTTATAATCCTAACTGACCCCGGGAACGTGGTAGAAATTCGAGTTTAGTATGCCTGGACTCAGAATGATAAAATGCATCTTTTAGTGAAGTTGGTTTTAACATTCTGTGTTTGAAAATACCACTTTTAGAAAGTGGGTATTTTCTTGTCTAACCATCCAAGCCTGCCTCTGCGAGGTTGTGTATTCCTTATCTGGAATGTGAGTGACCGGGGATGGGGGATGCCAGGAGACAGGGTGAGTCAGCGCAGGGCTGAATAGCAAGATCTACATGTAGATGGGTGGGAGGGGTCGCACCTGGGCCCTGAATAGGACAGTGCCTTCCCTCCACAATGCTGGCTCCACCTCCTGTGGTGCGTCTGATGTCCCTGGCCTACTCACTGAAAGAAGGGACGGAGACTTGTCAACAAAGTGCTCCAGAACTGGTTTGGACTAGGCAAAGGCCTCTCTGCCTTCAGAGAACAAAGGAATTTGGGATATAAATATTGGGGCCCTGACCCCATGAATTTAGATCTCGCTGGAATCAAGGAAACTGCCAAGACGAAGAGCTGGAAGAGCTGCCAGGAGGAGTACTGCCCCGCTGCTGTGTTGCTGCTTTGTTGGGTTGGCCTGCAGTTGCTGCTTCTGTCTTGGGCAGTGAAAGGACTGGACTGAACTTTCGACAAACTTGTGCTGAGTATCTCCAAGGGCCAGGAACCGAGCTGGCCTCCTGTTAAGAAGTCTCAGGAACTACAAAGACTTCACAAGCCTCTGGGTACCGCTTCTGGAACGCTGTTTCAGTCGCCACAGAGGAAGGGAACTGCAACCGACTCGTCAACCGAATCCATCCCTGGCCGGTGACCTGTTTGCACCGCAGACCGCATCGCCCCGCTTCGCATCGCAACCCTGGTCTCACCGTGGCGACGTCCGACGCCGCCAACATCGAGCCGCTGCTTGCACCGTGACCTGTGGGCACCGCAGTTCGCATCGCATCGCTTCACTGGGCCAGCCGGACCAGACCGACACTGTCGCTGCAACTGGCTCAAGAGTCGAGACCGCACCGCAATTGGGGCACCGCCGCACGCCTGCGACGCACCGCTCCGACTCGCACCGCTGTCTGACGCCAGCTCCCGCACTCCGGCTTGGTCGCCTGCATCGCAACCTGTCAGCACCGCATCGAGCATCGTCTCGCCCTGCATCGCACGCCTTGGACTCACCGACTCCGTCTGCACGACGCTCATCGAGCCGCTGCCTGCACCGCATCGAGGGACACCGCACCTTGCATCGCTCCGTCTTGCACCGCAACCGCGACGAACGCCGACCGGCTCGTACACTCCGTACCAGCCACAACGAGACAAGGTACTGTGACCGAGTCTGTTCACGACTCTGCTGGCCCGTATCGACGCGGTCGGCTGGAACTGTTAGACTCTGTGGTTTTCAGCATCACGGTAGGCTCGGACGGAGCTACCGACTCGCACGAACTTTGCTTTTGTGCTATTCCTGCAAAGAAGAAGTTAACGTATCAAGTATTCATTCGTAAAGTATAGTATTGTGGATTTTTGTCGTAATTGGTCTTGTCTTGAGTATATAAAATATTGGTTATTTTTCTAACCTGGTGTGGTGTCCGTTTGTAGTGCTTACACTGTATTACTGTTGGTTATGTGCAAATGCTTTACACACTGCCTCTGAATTAAGCCTGACTGCTCGTGCCAAGCTACCACGAGGGTGAGCAGGGGTTACTTCACGAGTGTAACAACCCTTACCCTGACTAGGAAGAAGGGTCCCTACTTGGACAAAGGTGCAAGCCCTTGCCAACTAGAGATCCCATTTCTAACACTACCATACAGAAAATCCCTTTACATGCATTAACAAATACAGATGTTTCTGTTCCCCAGTAGGGGAAAGCTGACACTGATGTTTTGCTACTTCCAGTTACATCTACCAATACCATACACACACCGTATGTGAATTCACAGTCTTTGAAAACCGATGCTAACAACGAAGTTGTTTATAATGACCCATCTTAGGAGTTATAAACCTGTACACCACTGCCCCATGAGGTCCCGGTTTTTGCACAGACTGACTCTGGCTATTTTGCCAACATTGAGGACTTTTCCTTGAATTGTTTAGACCAACCATTGCATGGAACTGTACATTTATTATTTGGCTCAAAAAGACATAATTTGTTCAATCTTGGATTTACATTTGGATTTCCATCTCATTGCTTTTCCTTTTCATCTGGATTGGTTTTGTGACAGTATTCTTTTTGCTTTTGAATGGACCTTATCTTCCAGAACGCTCTGCTGTTGAACTGGTAACCGAGGTATTGAAGCCTCATTTTTCATCGCACAAAGTGCAAAGAGACCTGTCCCTTTTGAACATTTCTGCAGTTCCTGTCCTGAATGGTAAGGTTTGGATAGGTCCCATTTGATATTTTTATTGCTACAGAGACCTTACAAATACCGCAAGTATTGAAGATCTTGCTTAACAATGTGATTATTCCTGGCAGCATCTCTGATGATTGGGATATTAATATGGTTAAGTCTATGCTTTCTGAGCTAGAGTATTATGCTGTTTTTGAAAGTGAAGATATGTATAGTGGTACATCAAATTATGATGTAATGTTATACTATCATCACTATGCACACTATTATTTACACAGAGCTTTACTTCCCAGCTATCAATTCAAGGGTGTCGCTTTAGGAAAGACAATGTTGATTTAAAATCTGTTTGGGGAACAAAAGATTGGCAAGTTCAAGGGAATGAGGCTTTGTTTGTTGTGCGTCTAATACCGAGAAAAATGATTTTTCTATACCAGACTGTACAGCAAACATCCTGCCTGGGCTTGGCTAAGATAAAGGATTTAAACACACCACACATTCCCACATTTGCACGTTTTGAAATTGGCAACAATTCTTCAATTATACAGAGGAACAGCTGTACAATATGCTTCAAAATGGTAAATACAATTCATCACATTCCAGTCCAGAGGGGTGGTTAGTGTGGCCATTAGATACTAATGGTTGTCATGCACGTTTTTTGAACAACACGAAGGGTTTTAGAATAAACAGACCAGACTCAGGTTATGTGCAGACATAACACTCAGTAACTGTCAAAACATACAGCGTGGGAAAGTTATGCCTTCAGTAGTTACTTCATTCCACATTAGATGAGGTGAAGAAACACTTGTCTCTCCTTTCAAATGACATGGATTTACAGGACTGTGTATCAGGTCCCAGAAAGCCATGGCATAGACGCTTTTTGTATGCCATGAACAGCGAGCTTTGGAAGGTTTCACAGAAGGAAGCTGCTTTGCTGGTACGCGAGGTAGACAGAGTAAATTTAGAAAAGGCTTTCGTAGTAGCTAAAAATGGCATGACTTCTCTATACACTAGAATTTATTTTTAAGTAACATTGTGTTGTCAGCTAATGACATCATACAGAGTGCATGTCCCTCTTAAAACAAAGACAAAGTCAGCTTAGATCGATAATGCTATAATGCTATTAAGCTGGACATTACAGACTCTGAAGAGTGGTTGAGTGCCCTGGAAGCACTTAAACACTACCGATTTTTTTCTACCATATAATTTAACATGCAAACAGAAAATCATGGCGAAGAAGGATGCGACATACACAATGTTAAAGATAGAACATTTAGAGGAACTACCAATTACTTTAGCGGAAACACAATCTGCCTATTGGTTTATTTCTGTGCCAGTTTCAACATTTCACTTCACTTCCTTTTTGAAACACTTTCAGGTAAGCAGATATGAAGCGTTAGCTGAAAGATTTGTATATGACACATGGATCCTACCTTTCGAATACACGTGTTGGAATGGGGAAATTGACATTTTTCTTAGCGGTGTAGGATGCAAAAACACTATTGGCCATTCTTTTGTTTGTAGGGAGGTAACACTTCATGGAGCATATAATACTTCAAACGTAAACTAAGCTTGTTATCTGATGTGTTCCCCAGCTGTTTGTCCGGCATTCAAATTACTTTCCAATGGAAGTTATTTGATATTGAATGACCAAGGTTGCTGTGGGATGAGACCGGGAGTACCTTATGTGATGATGGTTTCCAGGGTCGTGACCTGTTTTACGAATGCGCTTTTTCCACCAGCTCGTACAGTTAGAGGAGTGACAGTTTGGCCATCAATTTCTATTTTTAATGTGAACTTTGATTGTCTGAGCAGACTGAAAGCCTTTTTGTTTCAGAAGGAAGTTTCTTTAACATCTGCAAGAGAGACATTTGATCTTCAAGTTGCAAGGTTATCTTGTGAAATACAATCGCTAGTACACTCTAACCTCTCACAACACTTCAGAGAATTTGTGCACCGCATATTAAATGCTTTAAATATTGACAGAATAGTACATTTTTATAAATCGGTTGGGTCTGGGTTTGTTAGTACTTTCCAGACTGTCTTCGGAGTGAAAAACAGATACCAACGCAATCCTGCTAACAATCTATAAGTAGTTATTTACAAATTTACTATATTCATTAAGTATGCACCGAAGATGTTCAATAACACAAAGTCAAATGTTTTTCACTGATGTTTGTATTTTTTTAGTTGGTACAGATAACAGCCCATCCGAAAAGTACAGCCGACACATGTTTCGTCACACCAGTGACTTTTTCAAGGCAAAAGTAGCGGTAATACGTCCATTGATCATAAAAGGGCGATCCGGTGAAGTAGTCGAGATGATGTAATAGAAGTAATGTAGAAATCCGAGAAGATCTTATGACAGTAAAGAATGTGGAACTTAAATGGTGGTCACCATGAGGTCCATAAATAGCAAAGGACATCTGTAATGTCCTGTTGCTGTGTAGAGAAATCCGACATATAGTGCGTCCCCCTGCCCTGTCCAAGGGACATCCTGCACACTGTTGCGAGCTTTTATAAGCCCCCTGCCAAGTTAGCTTGTAACATCTTGCAGTGTAACACGAACCGAAATGAAGTCTTCATTACTTCTATTACGTCATCTCGACTACTTAACAAGATCGCCCTTTTTATGATCAATGGACGTATTACCGCTACTTTAGCTTTGAAAAAGTCACTGGAGTGACGAAACACGTGTCGGCTGTACTTTCCAGACTGGCTGTTATCTGTACCAACTGAAAAAATACAAATATCAGTGAATTTTTTTTTACTTTGTGCTATTGAACATTTTTGGTGCATACTTAATGAATTTAGTAAATTTGCAAATAACTACTTATAGATTGTTAGCAGGAGTGCGTTGGTATCTGTTTTTCATGAGTAACACGGAAGCCGAGGCTAAAGTGTATAATTGTATTAGGGTAGTATGATGCATATATACCAACCAGCACCCTTGAATTGAAAGAAGTTTGTTCAGCAATATTTATTTAACTGCACACAACGAAAGAAGTGCGATCGAATCCCCATCACTACCCACTTCTATTTTTGTCTTCGGAGTGATTCCATTGATATATACAACCTGGTTTCCAGTGTCTTTGGAGGCATACTGCTTATTCAGTTTTTAACTGGTGGGATTCGCCTTTTATTTTTGTGTCTCCACAATGGATGTTCCACCACGCGGCTAAATGTGAATAGCACTACCACATGCGCTGATGTGTTGTGATTGCATGATACAGTACTTTGGCGCGTCCTTACTTCAAGAACTGAATGACAACTGGCCATTGTCCTTTCAACCTGTATGGTTATTTTGCACACATCCTGTGTTCCGCTCTTTGCTGTGCACTTTCGAGTGTGCCTTGGATTTATGCCTTGGATTGCAACCAGTACAATCTACGGATGTGGAACTGCTGATGCATCCATTAGGAATCTATATTCAGGGATGCCCTATGCGATTGCAGTTGCATCGCAAAGCAAATGATGAGCCTTCTTTGGATGCCTCAGCTCCTGAATTTTCAGATCTTGGCTGGTCCTCTGCGGATGCACTACTGGCTGTCACACATTCAGTGTCTGCTGATTGGGTTGGACATGACCATGCTTGTTCTTTGGAACTTGTGATTGGGGCACCAACAGAAACATCATCTGCGGAAGCTGGAACAACATGAAGGACTCTCAAAACATTTAAAAACCTTTCCTGTAGTTTTGAAATTTTTTAATTCAGCATCTTTTTTATTGCAAAATGTAACTTTCTTTTATGCAGATATTGATTACACATTTTTATATTGCCTTTTAATGCAATTTGGCTTTCTTTATGCTTTATCGTCAAATTGATGTATTATATCATATTTTCCTTTTTTTGGTTGAATAAAACCATAAAAGGTACAATATAAAACATGTAAAATAGAGATATAATGAAAAACGTGCAAATTCATTTTGAGAAATTATTACATACTAAATCATGTGGGAAATTACGGCCCAACAATACAAGTCTCATCTTATTTTTTAAGATCCATAATATTATAATAAAAATTAATAAAAAATATTTAGAAGAAGCTTCCCAAAACTAAACCGATTTACAAAGAGGTCAAGTAAGATCCTTAATAAAAAGTGATGTATTTTTTAGATTTTTTGTTCTTAAATATATATATCTTAATTTTGATTTTAGAATTTTTTTATAGTTAGTTTGAGGCTTTTAAGTCCCCTTAAAGAAAAGGAGTGGGTGTCATGAGGTCAATAGTGCCCATGTACAAACGCTCCCGTTTTTACATGTTCATGTTTAAAGTTGACAACCTTTTAGATGATGACTTTTAGCACATTTTTCTTGCTTGCTTGCATGCAATAGTGCACTCAGAAAGTGTTTTGCATACAAATAAATTTCTTCATAGGCACACTATCATGCTATTGTACATTTTTTCCAAGGACCAAGAACACTGCACAAGCTGCCCTTGCATATTGTTGTCTGTTTGGAGACAGCTCTGAATTGGTAAAATCAAGAATGACAGCTAGATCTGAACCCAGGCACAGCGTGAATAGGTCCAGTTTCATTCTATAAACTGCCTCAAGCCTCTGTTCAGTAGAGGAGCATTTCCATGGATTGTCGGGGTCGCCCCATGGCTGAATACCAGCCCAGCAGAATCTCATCACTATCCTGAGATGGATGGCGGCCTGTTCTACACCGGATTGGCTTCCGGATGAAACACACACATAGGTAAATGGGGAGTTAGACCGCTACAAGGTATCTGGCAGAACCATATTCACCCTATGCTCTCTAGGATAGGTAGTGCTAGGTAAGTGTACAATTATATGTATTTATATAATCAATGCACTAATTATAATGGTTGAATTATTAATCTTTTTCACCATTGTTGTAATGCTGGTTACTATGCTTTGTTTCCTTTTACTCATCTTTGCAGCGCACATATCTACACAAGAATCCAATTGCTTCAGTAAATGTTTGAAATGACAATTTGTGTATTTCTTGTGTCTCCCTTTGGGCATGCCTGAGTTGATGGCAGATCTGTTTTCACAGTTTCCTTGGTAGAATTAGGGTTGTCATGTTCTGAGGTTTCAGACACCATCAGGTACCCTGTAAGGTTTAGGGGTCCAGATGGTGTACTGTGAGCAAGCCTGGAACTAGGTCAACATATTCTGATGCTATGAGTGGATGTAGTCCCCATAGTTTTGATGCTTATGGTGCCCAACTGCACAGTGTTACTGAATTAGTAGGAACCATAAGACAAGCTTAACCATTCCTTGTCTTCCTTTTGGAACCAAAAGTGCTTCACGTTATTAAAATGTATTGAAATTTAATGTCAGTCACAGTTGGAACTAAAGATTAATTGGAGAACTCTTTCTGAACTAGAATTTGCACCATCAATCTGGTAGCATAGCATGGTTTCCACTGAGACTTAGGAGGGCCACATTTTCTCCAAATTGAGTTAAAATCTGTCCTAGCCTAGTCTACATTCCTGAGCTTCAAGGCCACATTCCAGCCTCCCCAAATCAGTTGCATTGTCCTAGGAGTTTGAGTATAAGTAGTTTTATGCATTTTTGATTCTGAGTTATCAAGAGTTGCACTGTTTGTGGTTTTTGATGATTTGTCATGTTTTGAGTTGTGGTGTCAAATTGGGTCCAAGAGGGCTCTCTGTTGAGATTGATATTTGAAGTGCTTTTTAGCATCTATTGCTTGTGCTTATGAAGATTAATATGCTTGCTGCAACCAGTTGAAGTTTGGTTATAGGATTTGTTGTAAACCAAGATCCTGGCATAGATATAGAGTTATATTAAGGTTTTGAGTTGTCTCCTAAGGTTAAGGTGTTGATCCATGAAGTTTTATCTGTCACACTAAGATATGGACTTATCAAACTTCTGCTGTGAGATTGTACTAACTGAGATTTGGTTGATCCTTTGTGCAAGGGAGTCAGGGTGCCATACAGAATAAAATTGGGGGGCATATTTACAAGCCCCTATTGCCACTACAACGTCACTTTCAGTGACATTGTGATGGCGATAGGGGCCTCACCTTATTTACAAGGGAGCGTTAAGCCCCTCAACGTGGCTTAACGCTGCCTTGTAAATAAGGCACCCTTTCACGCTGTGTTTAGCGTGAAAGGGGAGGGCAATGGGTGTTGCGGTGGGCATTCCACCGCAACACCCATTGATTTTGACGCTTCCCCCTATTTACAAGGGTGGTGTAAATGGGAGGCAGCGCCAAAATTAAGACCAGGGAAAACGTGGTCTTAAAAAGGCGAAACAAGGAGAAATGCTTTATTTCTCCTCATATTTTGTTGTTTCCGTGTGTGCTGCCTTGTGCAGCACACATAAAAACAGCATATTTTCTATGATTGTTTATTTGCAGGAAGGTCTCCAAAACCAGTGCTATTTGATATTTTTATTGCACTTGCTTTTATAGTTATACTAACATGTTGGAAAGATAATTCTAAAATATATATATTCACTTGGTGGAATCTTATTTGCGATGAACACAGAATATCGACTGTTTCCTCTTCTTCGATATCTCCAAAAATTTAATCGGATCTACTTTGGCTACCTTTCACTACATTTCTATCTTCACACTCATTATTTTCCTAAATCTTGTTGTTCTGTTCCCTCCCTTTCCTTTTCTTTCCCCTTCTTTGTTCAATCTCTTCTTCCTTTTCCTTTCCTTCTTTTTTGTAAAAAAAAAAAGGGTTTGAATATAGATAAATATTCCGGAGCCGGTATTCGGTGGAGGAAAGTGGCGGACTGCAAGCCCCAGAGCATTCCTCGTCCGCCGCCACTTTCAGTCAGCTGTTTCTGTGCCCGGATGTGCTTAAAGGACCCCCAGGCTCCCGCTGCGCAGGACGCGCCCGGGTACGTGCCCGGGTGAAGACCAGGACAAGACGGGCCCGTATTAGCCCGTCATAGACCGAAAGAGGCCAGGCTGGGTCACTCCCCTGTCTTCTGGCATTTTGGATACAGGCGAATACTGCAGGTGGTGAGTGATTAAGCATACAATTGTTCGCTATCTCCTTGATTTGTCCGTTTACTGTTCAGTGTCTATGTACTTTGAGCATGGGGAAAAGAAAGGCAGAAACAACTAACGGTGGTGAAAAAGGTTCAAGAGCCAGCACGTCGATCCTGTCCTTCCTTAACCAGGCTGTGGGAGTATTATCCGAGGAGATTACTAGTGCTGAAATAGAGCTGGCTGGGAACCATCAAGTTATGTCTTCAGAGAACCTAGTGGCAGACATTTTGATCGGGGGACCGGTCGACCCTAGTAACTTTATAACCAGTCAACCCCCATTCCCCCCTCCACTGCTCTTGACTCTTTAGCTAGCTTCTCCAATGCACCAGTTCCACTGCCCACACCAAGGGACTCTATGTTGAACTGTCCTGCCAAAACACGCAAATTGGGAACAAGACACAAAAATTCCTACCAAGTCGAACAAAAAGATTATTCCTGAGCGTATGAATACCCCATCTACTCCCGCAGTGGACTATCCTGTAGCCATGGGGAAGGATACTCCAGTTGACAGTTTTTTAACATCCTTTAAAGACCTGGAAATGAAGATCACTTCAGCTCTAAACGCGTTTGATACCCGGATTTCCATACTTGAGCAAACAGTCGGATCGCTGAAGGGGTCTGTGGACACTATATATTCAAGTATAAGCAGCTGGCTTTCCGATTTTAAGAACACTTTTTTAAATGAGGGTTTGAGCACTTTCCCTCGTGACGTTATTGCTAGCACAAGGGTGGGAGCAACACCCCAGGCTCAAGCTCAGGCCCAGGTCCTACCGGCAGCCCCATTGCAACCATCTTTGCGCACCCATACTCGCAACCAAACTGATATTTCCAGGATTATGGAGGTTATCTCTTGGCGGCAAGTGCCTGGTACGGCTCATCCAATTCATCAGGGAAGCCTGAGTAACCCAGACTTGCCTGTTCCTGCCACACTCCAAAAATCTCAGTCGGCATATTGCCACTCTAGTACCACTATCCAGCTGCCCCTGGCGGCTAAACCTTACGTTGTTGTGTTGGTGGATGTGCCCCGTTGGAGAAAGGGCACAGAGGAAAACTTCGACCAACTCAAAAACAAGATAGTTCATTGGCTGGCAACTAGGACAAACACTTCTTATCCCTCCACGAAGATGCTGGCAGATAAAATTATAATGGTCCATAGGGTGGGATGGATAGGCCACAGCCGGAAAACTGCGATGGGGGATTGAATAATAGTGAATTTTAATAATTCACTGGAGGCAGGTTTAATTTTTCGCGCCCTAGGTCCGTCGGGCGCACCATCAGATTGTATAACAGCTCTCCCACTGGGCTTTTTCTACCCCCTCCCAATAATCCCGACGGTGGGGACACAAGACATTTGATTTGGCCACAGGAAAGCTGCGATGTGGCCCTTCAAACTTTCAAGCCTCATTTAATACCACTCCACTGTCTTTGAGCAACCGTTTTCTCCCATTGAGTGAGCTCAACGATCCAGATTGACTGGACTCTATTCCCATCACAGATCCTCAGACTCATGTCATCCCAGTCAAGGATCCCGTGATTATGACTTAAGACTCTATTAAGGTCATCTGTTGGAATATTGCTGGGGTCCAGAGCAAACTATCAGATGGCGATAGGCTGGGCATGCTGAAGAACTTTAGTCTTATCTGTTTACAGGAAACATGGGACACCAAGGATTGCTTGTATCTTGATGGTTACTCCTCCCATTCAGTTTTAGCTACCCACTCCTCTAGTGGACAGGCTAGCGGTGGCCTCACAACCCTAATCAAATTAGAGTATAACTGTAAAGTCGAGGTTATTAATCCTAAATGTGAATCGATTTTGGGCACCCTTTTAATATTCCTTAACAAATGTAAACTGCTCCTCATTAATTTTATTAATGCAATCTCATCGAAAGATGAAAAGGAAGCTATGACCAGTCTTAAAAGTTTTATGGATGATTACTTTTTGTCAGAACCCCCTTTTACTTTAATCATGTTGGTGGGAGATTTTAACTTGGACCTGTGTCGCTCCTGTTTAAACATTAAAGAATCAGATCTTGAGGCACCATTTGTAACCCAGGCACATTTTAAACACACACACACCAAGGGGAAGCTGCAAACAGCCTTATTTCTGAGTTTAATTTGGTGAACTTATTGGTGAGCAATCATGATCCCCCGGAGGTGTGCACGCCCACTTTTAAGGGGGGGGGGGCATTGTAGTGTGATTGATTATGTTTTTGTCTCTGGTTGCCTTCTTGCTACACTCTTAGACTTTGAGATTCTAAAACACCAACTGAGCGACCACAACCCGTTAACTGCATCATTTTATTGGGATAATAAAGCGCAGAATTCAACACCCCCTTACAAGAAGCCCACCGCACTGGCTGATCAGGGTCGAAGGATAAAGTGGGCCAGTATTGTTCCATCAGCCTTTGCCCAAAATTTGATTGTTTCATGTCACGCTGATTTCCAAACTTACCTGTCAGAATTAGTTTCACCACAGAGAATTTTGACGTCATTTACTAATATTTGCTGGTTTATTAAGTCTGCACTCTTTAAAATTGTTGCTTCGCCGGCCACCTGTGTGGTTAGATGGTTTGACAGGCAATGCTACAGAGCACACAATGACCACTGGATTCTCTTGCATGCTAAACCTCATTGTCAAGAAAAAGTTAAGAAGGCCAGGGCAACATTTAAGAAAGCCTGCAAGGATCGTAAAGCTCAAATCAAAGAAGAGACCTGGGACAAGTTGGTAATGGCTAGTCAGCAGCACAATAGGGCTGCTTTCTGGGGTGTCATCAACTCGTCTCTTTTTTACGAAGACCATCTTACCAAGCAGGCATGTACCATCCCATCTCAGGCCTGGGTGGATCATTTTAGGGTCATTTACAGCCTTGAAGCAGAGCCGGAGCCTGCAGAAAGCCCCCTGTCAGAGAGTAATTTAACTTTTAGCCTGTCGGAGGTCAGAGACGCTATTTCCGAGCTGCCTTTAAATAAGACACCAAGGCCCGATGGGGTACTGGGTGACCTATATAAGGATTGTATAGACTTGCGGGCCCCAATACTGACACTGCACTTAAACTCTGCTATGTCCAATCATCTTCCCTCAACCTGGCCCCAGTCTATAATAGTCCCTGTCTTTAAAAAGGGCAATAGATCAGACCCGGCCTGTTTTAGACCCATTTCCCTCATAGACTCAGAGGTGAAAATTATTGGTAGGATCTTATTAAATCGCCTCACGGATTGGGCCGAGGAGCGAGGCTTTTTGTCTGACCTTCAGTATGGGTTTCGCCCTGGTCGGGGAACAATAGAACAGACCTTGAATCTCTATCTTTTAACCTGCAAGTATACTAAGGCCAAGAAGGGGGCCATCCATCTGGTCTTCTTGGACCTCAGCTCGGCCTTTGATAGAGTTAACCGCTCTAAGCTTTGGTCCATGATGGAACAGATGGATGTTGATGTAGTTTTAATTAATTTTCTGCGAGATTTGCACAACGGTCTTTCCGCCAGCTTTAGGTTCGGTCCCAATGGGGAATGCACTGAGCACTTTGAACTTCAGCGAGGGGTGCGGCAGGGTTGCATTTTAGCTCCTTTTTTATTTATTTTTTAAATTAACAACATAGAGCAGGTCCTGACAGTTGCGGGTGTTGACGTCCCCAGAGTAGGAGGACGCCCTATTCCTGCCTTGATATATATGCGGACTACACAGTTTTAATGGCCTGTACTGCTAAAAGCCTGAATAAGCTTCTTACCCTTTTTATTAATTTTATGGACAGTCTTGACCTATCCACAAATTTTTCAAAATCACATGTCATGAACTTTGGCCCATCAAAAACGAAAACAATGAAATATGTAATAGATGGCCAACATATTAGAATGGTGGATAAGTTCAAGTATCTGGGGATACAATTGGATTCTGAGCTCAATTGGCATTCGCTCATAAATCAGACTGTTTCCTATTTTAGCAGGGCAATGTTTGGTGTTAGGGATTTTTCCCGCAAATTGGGGCGCACCCACATCCAATCGGTTTTAGAGATTTATAGGGCTAAATGTATCCCCTTAGGGTGCTATGGAAGCGGAATCTGGGGATACGGCCAGGTTGCACCACTCCAAGTCGCAGAAAATACATTTTTAAGGAGTCTCCTGGGAGTTTGCCAAAGCACACCTTATGAAATCGTCCACGAAGAATTAGGCATGGATTTTTTATTGATCAGCTTCGCCTCAATCTATTAAAACTCTTGAACTCAATCTGGACAAAGGAGGAGTTGGGTTTCAGTAGATTGATCTTGCAAGACAACTTACAATTAGATAAGTCCCTACGGATTCCATGGCTGGCGTATGTGGCACGTAGCTTGCGGGCTATAGGCAGATTAACACCACAAACATAACCCGTGCTGATGGAAAATGGGTTGAAACCGCTCTTATGGACAAGCTGAGATCAGAACGCGAGGATGTTGCTTTAACAGAATACTCTATGCGACACGCACTATTGGCGAAAACAGTTAGCAATATTGAATCTTATCTGACTTGGGATATACCTCACCACCAACGCCGATTGTTGACCTATTTTAGATTACATTTATTTCACCGACTGGTCTCTTTTAATCGTGGTTGTTTTAAATACTCAGATTTGCCCCCCTGCAACTGCAATAACACATCGATCAATGACTCATTACACGTGGTTATGTTTTGCCCAAAATATAGTAACCTGTGACACAAACTCATTCACCCATTTTTATTACCGCTGAATTTTAACCTAGTTAGGCCAGTCTTCCTTTTTTTACAGTTGTTGAACTCACCTTTTACTTGTTTTTTTCTTGTATTTTTTTGGGTGGGAGTTCTAAAATATGAATGATTATGACACTGATATTTTGTATGTTGCTTTTAAATGACCTGTCTTTTGTGATTTTATCTATAAAATCAAATAAAGATTATGATGATGATGATGATGAATATTCCCGGTTCCACTCTGTTATTTCCCACTAATTAATTTGTATTTTATAACTTTTTATGACTCTCAAGGGATTCCTTGATTAATGAGTTGTCATCTGGGTAATATGTTTAATTCATTATATTCTACTTGACAATTGTATTGCTTATTACCTATGATTTTAAATAAAAAATAATTAACTAAAAAAATTAAAAAGAAGCATTTATCACAGAAAAAATAAATAAATAAATAAATAAAGCAGTCACCCGTGGTAAAGTATACTTAAAATCATCAGTATTCTGCTCAGCAGTTCTTGCAATATAAAATATAAACATATAGATGTCTTGTTTTCAATTCCATTACTGGCAATATGTGACCTGCAACTTTCTGTGTGAAACCTTCAATAGCCTCGCTGTTCTTCCCATAGCACATATCTCTGATAGAAGGAGATATGTGAGTTTTGAATTTAAAGAGGCGTGCGTGGTATTCGCCTCCTACTTGCACCACCGGCGGTCAGGATGCACTCCAGCAAAGCCACACTTCGAGGAAAGGTATTAAGTTGGCGAGCCCCGAGCACCAGATTGGAACAGCAGAGAATGGAAAGGGTTAACAGCAGCAGCAAGAGTTCAGCACTGGGAGCCCAAGGGCTGCCCTTGGCGGGAACTGGAGTTCTGCAGGGAGCCCATACATTTGATTATTCAAGGTAATCGGAGCCGGGCACTGCTAAAGGTATATGTCGAGCTGTGAATTCAAGGGACCATGGCATTATCTGACACTGCTTGTTTTTTAAGTTAAAAGCCTAAGCAGTTCCACAGTGGAAGGGATAAGGTGAGCGCTGCATACTGTGAAAGAAAATGAAGGATTTATTACTGCTATAACAACAGAACGAAGTGTGGGACCGGCAATAGACATTTGTATGACAAAGAGTATTTACCAGGAAGCTTGCTAAAAGTAAATTAAAACAGTGTGAATGCCTGCTAGCATCTCAATAAGCAGCTATTGGAAGAACAGTGAGGCTATTGAAGGTTTCACACAGAAAGTGCAGCGCACACGTTGCCAGTAATGGAATTGAAAACAAGACATTTATATTTTTACATTTTATATTGCAAGAACTGCTGAGCAGAATGCTGATGATTTTAAGTATACTTTACCACGGGTGACTGCTGAACAACAATATTGTGACATTTAAAAGTCGGAAAAATCATGAAAACGGGAGTAACATTTCTATGTTAATGAAATGAGCAACACCTGTGGTGAGTATTTAAACGTGTAAAAAATGGTGCACTTCAATGTTGATAAAGGCTGCAAGTACAACTGAAACGTGTTCCTGTTAACGTGTGCTGCCAGTAAATAAAATGGTACTTTCCACAGGATTTGAATTCAGGCTTTCTCTGTTAGAAGGAGATATGTGTGTTTTGAATTTAAAGAGGCGTGCGTGGTATTCGCCTCCTACTTGCACCGCCAGCGGTCAGGATGCATGCCAGCAACGCCACTCATCGAGGATATATATATATATGTGTGTGTTAAGTATGAATCAATTACTTCTAACATCCATATGGGCTGGTGGGAGAAGCAGGTGCTACGCAGTCCTGAAATGGAAGACTGGTCCCCACACATTATGATGTGGCTAAGGTACATTTATGACTTGTTTTTGTTACGGAAAGGAGATATTGAATCAGTTGAAAGATTTATGGCCATAATCAATGACATGATCTAAATCTGTCATTTATCATTCAGGTCAGTAACACCAGTATTGATTTTTTGGATGTTGGACTAGAAATAATTGATTAATACTTAACATTGTCAGTGTACAGGAAACCAACTGCAGGCAATACCACCTTACATGCGAGTAGTACACATCCAATGCCCTTGAAGAACAGTATACCCTATGGGGAGATGCTTAGAGCCAAGAAAATCTGTAGCTCGGATAAAACCTATGCAAAAGCAGAGAGTGAGCTTTGCATGAGATCGAGAAAGAGGGGCTACAATGATAGAACATTAGAAGGGGTCAAGATGAAAGTAACCAGCATGAATAGAACAGAGTTACTGTTCAAAATAGAACCATCTGCCATTCAACAAGACAGTGAGTGTTGATTTATCACCACTTACAACATACAGCACAAAAAGTTAAGGCAAGCTCTGAACAAACATTGGTACCTGATCAAATGTGATCCTGTAATAGGTGCAGAAGTGAATGGAAGACCAAATATACCTTACCGGAAGTCACATTCCATAAGTAATATGCTTGTCAAAACAGAGATAAACACTAGCCGTAATTGGTTAAAACTGAGTATCGGTTTAAGAAGGTGTACTAAATGTAAGGTCTGCCAGAGTGATAAAAACATCACAGAATGTAGGACAGACCTTGGAGAACGATAGTGATCAATAAACCACTCAACTGTAAAACTGACCATGTGGTTTACCTGTTGGAGTGTCCGTGCCCAACAACTACATAGGAAGTATTAAACTACAGGCTCACAATTGTATCTTGCAACATCTGGGGGTAGTGAGGCACACAGATGTTACTTACCCAGTGGCGAGACATTTTAAGGATTATCATGACAGTAACACTAGTGCTTTGACTTTTAGCATTTTAGACCAAGTACAAAAATCTGCTCGAGGGGGTGATAGAGAAAAAGCATTGAGACAACTTGAGTGTAGGTGCATTCTAAGGAAGGGCACTATGGAGCCAATTGGTTTGAATGTGGATGAGGAGATGTACACTTTCCTATAAGTAATGATAGGCATTTTTAGCCTTCCTGTCCCTCCTTCTTTCCTCTGTCTTGCTGTATATTACAATTTTTATATGCTTTGTTTTTAAATTTCTTGCAGCCTCCTTTTGAGTACATGGAATGACTAATTGTATTTATAATTTCATTTTTTACAGACTTTCCTTGGAAGACACCTGTATAGAAACGCAGAAGAGCTAAGACATTGTCTTTATTTTAATTTCATACTGTACTTTTGAGCCCAATGGGGCTGAATTTTTGGTGGTTTCTCTTTGCCTAGCACAGGCTGTCTTCCCTTTATCAATATATGATACTAGTGGACAAAGAGGAATCATTTTTCACAGGCAACGCATGCCGAATGGGGCTTAAAGATTGTATCAATGAGGAAACTGGCAATTTTCGCAAAGAAAGATATTTGCTGCCCAACGTGGCATATACTTGTGACTTATCCCATTGTATAATTTTGATTTAAACTTCTTATTAATTTTTCAACTTTGGAATGTTATGAAACAGGACATTGGTTGTGTTAAGATCTTGCTCTTTTTGACAAATCATGGAAATTGCTTACATTGTGATTGATTGTTCACATGTTATAAGATGGCCACCACGTATTGTGTTTGTTGTCGTGGAGCTATTAGTCCACTTTCTTTGTTTAGCACTCCATGCTCTTAATGGCTGTAGACGCATTAGTTAGCATCATGAACAAGACTCAGTGGGAGCCGAAAAGAGTAGACACTTGTGTCTGCTAATGGAGTAATTGAAAATAAATATCTTCAAACCGCACTCACGTGGAGGGCCGTCTCTTTTGTGAGAAATACTGAGCGTTTGGAATATTAATCATATATATATATTCACTGAAAAAAACACAGGTTTCAGGGACGTTATAGTTAGTTGGACATTTCACTTGTACAAAACCAGAGAAATTTGGCCGTTATAATTAGTTGAGCTAACTATAATTCGCGCCCTGCAATGCACTGCTGATGACATCACCTATTACATCACTCATGACATGGTAAGTGACATCACTGACGACATCTCAAATGACATCACTGATGACATCACTGATGACATCATCCTGTGAGTGTGAGAGTTTCTAAAAAGTTTAAGAATGTTACATATATATGCCAAGGTGTATTCGAAGAATGAGTGGGTGTATGAGTGTCTGTATGGATGATTTGTTGGGTGCATGACTGACTGTCTGAGTGAGTGATTAAATGTATCTTAGTGAATGTATGGGTGAGTGAATAATCTGAGTAAATGTGTGTATCTCTCTGTCAGTTGGTATGTAAGTGGCTGCATGGGTTGGTGAGTAGGTACATGAGTGTCTATATGAGTTATTGTTTAGTTTTCTGAGTCCCTGTATGGGTGCCTGAGTGTCTGTGTGGGTGGGTGTGGGGCTGTGTGACTCCTTGTATGGATGTCTGAGTGGATGAATCCCTGGGTGTATGTGTTCGTGATTCCGTCTCTGAGGGATTGTATGGTTGAGTGAGTGTGCATATGGCTTTTTCGGTGAATGTATGTATGTCTCAGTGGTAACTGCATATGTGAAAAGCAGTATATGTGAGTGTGTGAGTATATAAGTGACTGTTTGTGTGAGTGAGTGAATGTGAGAGTGACTATGGATGAGTGTGTACTTGTGTCAGTGATTGTATAAGAGAGTAAGTATGTGTTAGTATCTGTATGAATAAGTGAGGTGGTGTGTGAATAACTGTATAATGAGTTTTTTTAGTGAATTTCAAAGGTTTTTTAAATGCTAATTACTAACTATAACGTTCCTGAAACCTATGATTTTTTCAGTGAATTTCTAAGGTTTTTTAAATGCTAATTACTAACTATAACGTTCCTGAAACCTATGATTTTTGCAGTGAATTTCTAAGGTTTCGTAACTTGTTTTGAAAATTTTAGAGTGGAACAGCAATGGCACTATATCTTCAACAATTTCTGTAAAATTGCAGTGTGTACAATTTACATTACGGATTAAAAACGCTTGTTCTAAATTTTTAAGCTTTTATAAAGGTACTGTGATTTTTATCCTTTTTAAAATATGTATTTACATATTTATTGTTTTTAAACTGAGATTTGTGTACCAATCGCATACCGGTCACAGTGGGTGCGCAAATCCAATCATCCTGCCGCCATATTTGTTAAGTCGTGCACGATGCACGTACGGTGCGCGGTTCTCATTTTTCATGTTTACAAAATTTAAATACTTGATATATACTATATATTTATGAAATCAAACGTATATGCTTTATTGAAAGAGTTATAAAAGTGATATTAACATAAATAATATGAATATTAAACTTTTTATAATGAAGTTACGGAAGCCGCAATGGTCCCGCTAGCCTCACGTACGTATTTCTGGGCTCGAGTCAGGTATGCGAATCCAGCACAAGTTATTTAGTTTTAAAATAATATATATATATAACTTTATTATATATATTATACCAAGAGATTTATATACAAATTTGTAAATTTTGTATATTTGTAACTGGAATAAAGATATATTATTGTTAAATATATTTTTCGGGAATCGCGTCTGGTGCACGCTGATTGCGCGTCGCGTACGCGAATCCCATGTGACTTCAAAAGAAAGCATTTAATTGGTTAAGAAACTTTCTATTCTAGTACTTGCAGGACCCCACACAATTTTTTCATTCTTCCAGGAGCCTCTTCAGAAGACACAGCTCTTGTGTTATCTGCTCCTCTTTATTTCATTTTTTTGGTGTTTTTTTATTCACTGAGAAAATGGCTTCTGTTAATCCAACACAGGACATTCCTGCAGAAGAAGAGGAGCTGGAAGAACCAATCAAACGACGCAAAGAAAGTATTGTGTGGGCTTTCTTTTCTATACCACCTGGAGAGAAGAATGTGAATGCACGGAAGGTGACCTGCACTATTTGTGAAAAAGTGCTATCTCGGGGATCCGAGAAAAAATATTCCTGCGGAACTTCATCAATGATGAAGCACCTACAGACCATACACCCAAATCGTCTTGCGCGAACAACACTGTCGCCAACTTTAACAAAGTGAGCAAGATGATGAGGTCGCAGGGCCTAGCACTTCGGGAGGTTCTTCTGCATCCACCCAAACTGGACAAATTATTCCAGAGTTCGCTGGACTTGCGCAGCACTGCATAAAGTGCAAAAACACTACTTTGTGCCGGAGAGCAATCTATTGAAGCTGTTGTGGTTGCTGAAAAGAACCACAGCTGTTAATTTTTTTGTTTTGTTTTTGCAATGACTTTATAATTGCAAACTGTTTGAAAAAGTTTTTTTAGTTCATTCCATTGATTTTTTCATTTTTTTGTTAAAAAACACAAAAAAATGAATAAAGAGTTCAAAAAACACAAACAACTTAAAAAGAAAATAAGAAGAAAAAAATTGTTCTTTTTAGAACCGCCTATTTGGTTGAAAATAGACAAACTTGTGTGTGTTGTATGAATTGCTGCAAGTGTAATATGTGAATCATTGTATGAGTGCATGAGTACTGCCTGAGTGAATGAATGAGTGCAGCAGTAATGCATGGGTCATTGGATGAGTGTATGGATAGTGCCTGAGTGAATGGATAAGTGCATGGGTAGTACCTGGCTGATTGCATGAGTGAAAGAGTAGTGTCTGAGTGATTGTAGGAGTGCATGGGTAGTGATGAGTGCGTAGATGAGTGCATGGGTTTTGCTTGAAGGAATGGATGAGCGCAAAAAGACTGCCTGAGTGATTAGATGAGTGCAGGGGTAGTGCCTGGGTAATTGGAGGAGTGCTTGGGTAGTGACTGGCTGTTTGCATGACTGCAGGGGTAGTGTCTGGGTGATTGGAGGAGTGCATGGGTAGTGCCTGAGTGCATGCATGAGTGCATGGGTAGTGCCTGCGTGACTGGAGGAGTGCATGGGTAGTGCCTGAGTGATTGGATGAGTGCATGGGTAGTGTTTGAGAGAATGGATGAGTGCATGGATAGTGCGTCAGTGATTGGATGAGTGCATAAGTAGAGCTAGAGTACATGGATGAGTGCATGGGTAGTGCCTGGGTGATTGAAGGAGTGCATGAGTAGTGCCTGAGTGATTGGATGAGTGCATGTGTAGTGTTTGAGGGAATGGATGAATGAAATAGTAGTGCCTCAGTGATTGGATGGGTGCATGAGTAGAGCCTGAGTGCATGGATGAGTGCATAAGTAGTGCCTGGGTGATTGGAGGACTACATGGGTAGTGCCTGAGTGATTGGATGAGTGCATGGGTAGTGTTTGAGAGAATGGATGAGTGCATGGGTAGTGCCTGAGTGATTGGATGAGTGCATAAGTAGAGCCTGAGTAGATGCATAAGTGCATGGGTAGTGCCTGGGTGATTGGAGAAGTGCATGAGTAGTGCCTGAGTGATTGGATGAGTGCATGGGTAGTGTTTGAGGGAATGGATGAGTGCAATAGTGGTGCCTGAGTGATTGGAAGAGTGCATGGATAAAGCCTGAGTGCATGGATGAGTGTATGGGTAGTGCCTGGGTGATTAGAGGACTGCATGAGTAGTGTTTGAGAGAATGGATGAGAGCATGGGTAGTGCCTGAGTGATTGCATGAGTGCATGGGTAGTGCCTGGCTTATTGCATGAGTGCAGGGGCAGTGCTTGGGTGATTGGATCAGTGCATGGGTAGTGCCTGAGCGCATGGATGAGTGCATAGGTAAAGCCTGAGTGCATGGATGAGTGCATGGGTAGTGCCTGAGTGATTGGATGAGTGCATCAGTAGAGCCTACATGCATGAATGAGTGCATGGGTAGTGTTTGGGTGATTGGAGGAGTGCATGGGTAGTGCTTGAGTGCATGGATGAGTGCATGGGTAGTGTTTGAAGGAATGGATGAGTGCATTAGTAGTGCCTGAGTGATTGGATGAGTGCATGGGAAGAGCCTGAGTGCATGGATGAGTGCCTGGGTAGCGCCTGTGTGCCTGGAGGAGTGCATGGGTAGTGCCTGAGTGATTGGATGATGGCATGGCTAGTGTTTGAGAGATTGGGTGAGTGCATGGGAGCAGGGAGATAGGACGGTAGTTGGTCAAGATCCTAAAATCTTGACCAACTACCGTCCTATCTCCCTGCTACCCTACCTGGCCAAGGTACTTGAAGCCTATGTGGCCAGATGCTTATCTACCTTTTTGGAACAGTCCGAATGTCTGGACCCCCACCAAGCAGGGTTCCGGCCAGCAGATTCCACAGAGTCAGTTATAATAACAGTACTGGATACCCTGCTGGGGGAGGCTGATAGGGGCTCTCGGCAGGCCCTGGTGCTACTGGATCTCTCCGCAGCGTTCGACACGGTCGACCATAACATACTGGTCGACCGTGTTGTGGGCGCAGGAATCCAAGGTTCAGCTCTTGAAAGGATTCGTTCCTTTCTGGGAAATCGATCTCAAGCAGTCCGTTTAGGTCAGTTCACAACCCCCAAGATGAACACTACTTGTGGTGTGCCACAGGGCTCTTCACTTTCCCCTCACCTATTCAATTTATACCTCTTTCCTCTGATCTATGCTCTTAAAGAAAAGAAAGTCCGCACCTTCAATTATGTGGATGATTTCCAACTTGTGTTTTCTATTAGTAACTCCCCAGAATCCATCAACGAATTTCAGATTACGATGCTGTTCATCCGTGATTGGATAAACAGCAATCACCTGAAGCTAAATCCAGATAAGACGGAGCTGATTTTAACAGGGGGCTCTCTGAATCCCTGGAGTCCCCTCTTTTGGCCTAAGGAGCTGGGACAGCCCCCCACCCCCTCGGTTTCTGCCAAAACACTGGGGGTTATTATTATTAACAGCAACCTCACAATGAAGACTCAAATTGGCTCTGTGATCTCAACGTGTTTTTTCCAGTTGAGAAAAATAAGGAAAATCAGTAGGTTCCTTACACAGGAAGCTAAAATTCAGGCGGTTCTAGCTATGGTGATATCGCATATAGATTACGCCAATTCTCTATACTTCGGCATTCCAGCAAATCTTGTCCACCGACTCCAATTGGTACAGAAACAGGCAGCAAGACTGATCCTGCAGGAAAATAGGCGTCAACATGTCACCCCTCTTATGAGGAAGTTGCACTGGCTCCCCATAACTCAGAGATGCGCCTTCAAGGTGGGATGTATCATCTTTAAATCCCCGAACGGAAAGAGCCCCAAGTTTGTTGACAGTATGATTGAAAGATACACCCCGACTCGCAATCTGCGATCTGCCCACTTGCATCTTCTGGCCTCTCCGTCATTCAAGTTGAAGCGTCTCAGTGGAACAAGGTTCGCCGTACTAGGCCCCAGAAACTGGAATTCCTTGCCCTTAGAAATTAGATCCTGCACGGATCTCATGAGCTTCAGGAGACTTCTAAAAACATGGCTATTTAGACAGGCATACGAGTAACGTCCAGGACTATGGCATCCCTTAGAGTAGCGCCATGAAACCAATCTGGTGTACGTGCGCTTTACAAGCAATATATAACATAACATAACATGGATAGTGCCTGAGTGATTGGATGAGTAAGTGCCTTCTGTGAATACCAAAATGAGTAAGTTACACAAAATGAGTAAGTTAGACAAAATGAGTTACACAAAATGAGTAAGTTAGACAAAATGAGTAAGTTACACAAAATGAGTAAGTTAGACAAAATGAGTTACACAAAATGAGTAAGTTACACAAAATGAGTTACACAAAATGAGTAAGTTACACAAAATGAGTTACACAAAATGAGTAAGTTACACAAAATGAGTAAGTTACACAAAATGAGTTACACAAAATTAGTAAGTTACACAAAATGAGTCACACAAAATGAGTAAGTTACACAAAATGAGTAAGTTACACAAAATGAGTTACACAAAATGAGTAAGTTACACAAAATGAGTTACACAAAATGAGTAAGTTACACAAAATGAGTAAGTTACACAAAATGAGTAAGTAAGTGCCTTCTGTGAATACCAAAATGAGTAAGTGCCTTCTGTGAATACCAAAATGAGTAAGTGCATTCTGTGAATACCAAAATGGTAGTAAGTTTACGTTTTTGACGTAAGTTAGTTCTGTGAATCAGGCCCAGCGATTCTGCTAGCCATCTGGTGAGGTGTCGCCACTTGCCCATTATGTGCAGGTACTGAATTGTGAGGTGCATTGTGTGTTCTTGTGTTACGTCACCCCAGATTGTCCGTAGCACCTTTGTCACTGCAGCGTGGAGTAAGAACTGGCCTTGCGGTAGGTTGCATTCCTCTGTGAGTACGTCGAACGGCATCAGTTGCTTGTCCTGGTAAAGATCCCCTAGGGTTTGGATACCTGCCTCCTCCCATGAGTGGAGCTCTGCCGTAGTGATTGCCTGTTGCTGTATGGGTGTGCCCAGTATAGGCATTGAAAGTGCGTATGGAGTGACAGCCTTCATGAGGCAGAGACTACAACAGAAACAGGCATAAGCCACTTTCACCATCAGTTGGGTAGGTACTGCTCCTTTCCTGCCAGGATGGAATAATGTTATAATCTGAGGGTCAGTGTAACCTGATTGTTGTGTGGCGGTGTCAGCGAGTTGTAGGCCACCAATCCTTTGGGCCACCAACTGCATCTGTGCCACCAGATAGCAGTGTTCCATATTGGGCATGGCCAGCCTGCCAAGGTTAGTTGGTAGGTAGAGCTTGGCCAGCGCAACCGTGTTACGAGTGCCATGCCAAATGAACTGTCTCATATCACGCGTGAACATGCGGAAAAGTACCGGTCTGAAATATAGGTGTACGTTTGTGAAATGGTAAAGGAGCCTTAGAAGCACCACCATCTTTGGGAGCACTATTCTGCCCATGGTGGTTAGTGGGAGGGTGCGCTAAAATGGTATCTGTGATCTGACTGCCGTTATATGTTATAGCACCCTCTAGGAGGTCTGTTGGTTCATGGTAGATTTGGATTCCTAGGGAACGGAATGCTGTCTGCTGCCACCGCACCGGTGTGCTGCTAACCGACAACGCGGGGTCAAGGGTTGTGAATTGGTACAGGCACGATTTACCACAGTTTATTCGAAGTCCTGATAAGGAAGCAAATTCTGATAACACTCTTTCTATTGCTCCGCATGGCTCTGTGACATCTCGAAGATATATTAGCAGGTCATCCGCGTATAGGGAGACAGCATGCATGCCATCTCCCAGGGGGATACCCCAGTCCTCCTTTGTTCTAGGTAGGGATTCGGCTAGTGTCTCAATGGGCAATGCAAACAATAGTGGGGAGAGCGGGCAGCCCTGTTGTGTTCCACGTCCAGCTAGAATTCCCTGATATGCTTTATAAAACTCAGCTGGGAGCCCGTCAGGCTTTACCTCTAGCCAGTGCCTGAATTGCCAGTTGTACCTCTAGGAGTGTGATCGGCTCATCTAATTCAGCTCTCTGCGTCATGGACACAGAGGGCATGGAGAGTAGGGACAAGTAGGATTCTAGTGCTTCCGGTGTCGTATGTACAGCCGACCTATATACTGTGGCGTAGTGGGCTGTGAACTCACAATGGATGTCATGTTGGCAAGTTAGCAGCTGTCCCGCCATGGATCGCAGATGCAGGATCGGTCATTGTGTATGTTCCTGTTTGATTAGTCTTGCTAGTAATCTGCCCGCCCTGTCAGCTGTTGCATGGGTGCGTGCTGAGTGTGCTGCATAGTTTAAACACCGCAGTCTTTCCATGACCTCAGCGTGTTTATGCCTCTGGTCATCTAGTGCTCGCTGAGTGCCAGTGTTGCATGCCAGGTCAGTTTCTAGGCTGATAAGTGTGTCTTCGATGTGTTTTGCCTCTTGATCTAACTGGCGGCGAATGCTCCAGCTTAGTCCCAGACACTGCTCTCTGACCACGGCCTTGCATGCATCCCATATTATTCCTGCATCAGAAACCGAGTCCATGTTTGTTTCAAAGTATGTAGCTATGGCTGTGCCTACCGAGTCTAGAAAGGGGGAGTCTTCCAGCGCTACGGGTTGCAGTCTACACATCTGGGAGGCATGCTCTATGCTGTTTCCTTGCAGTTGTATCGTATGAGGGTTGTGGTCCGAATGCATGCGGCCAAGGTAGTCCGCATTGGCACAGTCTGGGAGGAGTGCCATACTCCCCACAAAATGATCTATGTGGACGTGCAGCCCATGTGGGTGTGAGTAGTATGAGTAGAGGCGTGCCTGTGGATTTAGGGTCCTCCATACGTCCAATAAACCCCAGCGATGCAGCCACTCACCCAAGATTCTAGCATTAGATGTGGCAGCAGTTTGCTGCAATGGCGGGAAGGACCTGTCTAAGCTTGTGTCCCGCACTATATTATGATCTCCTCCCAACAGCCAGGGGATGTCGCACCATCGTGACAAGATTTTGGATAACGTGCGCCAGAAGGGCGCATGCTCAGTGTTCGGGGCATATATGGATCCTGACACTATTTGTCTCCCATTCAGTCAGCCTTTCATTAGAAGGAAGCGGCCATGTATGTCTATTTCTGTTTCCTCGAGTTCCAGGTAGGACCCATATCAGGGCACCGCTAGCATACAGGGAATACCCTGTGGCGAGTATTTGCCCTTTCCACCTGTGTTGTAATCTGTGAATCTCAGGTTGTGCTATGTGTGTTTCTTGCAGCAGCGCTATATGGGCTGCATGTCGCTTGAGGTACGCATAAATTTTATATCGGCGTACTGGCGTGTGCATACCTTTGACATTCCAAGTAATTATGTTAGTGGGTGGCATGTGTCAGTCATGTAGTACGGTGGCACGCGTAGTAATGCATTGTGGGTGAAGCAGCGGTTATGTTTGAGTGCATCAGGCATACACTGCGTCTGTGCTGTTTGTAGTTTTGTCGGCACTGTGCATGAGGCGCTAAACATGGGAGTTAACAGTGTGTCATACAACTCTGGTAGAGCAGAGGGACAACGTGTATCTGCCAAACTATAAACCCTTGCCATGTGGCAACTTCTGGCTGTTTGTGCCATGTTACTCTATGAGGAGGGGTTAAGCTGAGCCTACAGGGGCTTGGCATGTGTTTGGGCCCTGAGTCTACGCGTAAATGAGCTCACTGCGCTTCCTATTTCCTATATGGTGGTGTATCCACATTGGGGGGCGGTCAAAGCTAATGATTGCGGTTTTGGAACAGGGGCTCATGCTGTGGTGTGTCGTGCGTATGTGTATGGAGGTGATGTATAATATATGCGTGTGCACAGTTCTACATATAAAAAGTTTAAGGTCTCTGCCAGTTGTCACATTATGTCGTCTGCTGTTTGAGGCGTCACCTTCGGGAGCTTCTGCGAGTCCTCACCCAGTGGCCACACTGCGGATGAACTTTCTTCACTTAGGGATCGTTCAGAAGAGGAGTCTGTATCTCTGCTGACTTGGTGGCCCCTTATAGTCACTGCCGTTTGCAGGGCGCTTCGCCGCTCGTGCAGCACTTGCTCTAGGTTGGGAACGGCTCAGAGCTATGCTGGATCTTTCCTGATACGTTTGTAATTTCTGCGCTGGTTTCTGGGGCACCTGAGTCAATGCAATTGGTGTTGCGCCATTTACTAGGTGACGTATGATGTCCTGCAGCTTCAAGCCAGTCCCATGCCTCCTCCGCTGCATTGAAAAAGTGAGTAGAGCCATCCATGACTACCAGGAGGCGAGCTGGGAAAAGAAGAGAGTATTTAATGTCTAACTCTCGCATTCGCTTCTTGACTGCCATGAATGTGCTCCTTTGTTTCTACACCCCTAAGGCATAGTCTGGGAAGAAGAGGACCGGTGAATTATCAACTCTGACCTCCTCCATCCTGCGTTCTTCATGAAGGATCACATCTTGGTTCTTATAATTTAGAAGATGAAACAAGAAGGGTCAGGGCCCGACGCCCGGTGGTGGGTGACCCGAGGGAACCCTGTGAGCTCTTTCCACCGTGAAGAAGGAGAGTGAGGCTGCTGGCATCAGGGACTGCAACCATTTCTCCATATATGACACTGCGTCACGACCCTCCACTCCCTCAGTCAGGCCCACCACACCAACATTATTGTGGCGGGAGCGCCCTTCAGCATCGTCCATCCTGCGCTCCAGTGCGTGCACTCGTGTTGTGAGTATCTGTACGTCAGCGGTTGTGGCCTTGGTGACTGGGAGGATCGCCTCCATTTCCGCTTCCATTTAATTGACCCTTCCTACTAATTTGCGATGATCCGCATGTAGTAATGTGAGGTCTGACGTGATCTTATCTATGAGTCCTTCCAGGGACATGCAAGTTTGTGCAAGGGAGACTCAGATCTGTGTCACTGCCTGGAGTACCGAGTCTATCTTGGATTCCAGTATGGGGGTCCCTGAGGGTTCCGTCGGCTTGTGTTCTTGTTCTGGTTGCTTGGTGGGTGCTGTAGGTTGCAGGGCTCGCATGCTCCCCCTGCTCGCTGTCTGTCCGTCTTTAGGGCTGGCAATGTGTGGCCTGGGTGTGCCCTTAATGTCAGCACAGAGTGAGTCGCAGCTGTTCCTCACACTGCAAATCTGTGGGCTGTCTTGTTTTTAAGCACCCGCTGCTTAGAGGAGTGAGCCCGCACGACGTGCTCTGTTGCTGTGCTCGGCTGTGTACTGCACCTAGTATTGTAATCACTTCCTTGGGCCATGAGTCAGATTTCGCTTCCAGTCTGCCGCTTTTGATCTACTGGTGGCGATGTGAGCAGCTTCGTCTTACTGATGCCGCTTTCGTTAGGTGTGATTGTGCATTAGATGCTCAGAAGGCACACCGGGCACCAGCTTCCTCGTGTTCGGGTGTTCCACCTGCAGGTGGATCTAGGCTCGATACAGCCCCCGGATCACTCTAGATCTTTGGTGTATTGATGACGCGTGTCGGCATATCCTGGCCACCCCAGGGCTCTGCACTCCTACCCACAGCCGCAGTTTGGACTCTTCTGCACCTGAGCACATGTCTCCGAGGGGGACCCCTGTCCTGTGTATACGTTTTGCGTTTGCCACCATGCAAAGTTCCAGGTCTAGACACTCGGGCCTGGTCGGGTTGAAACAGGGAGTTTCCCTGCACTGTGTGGGCCCAGGTCTCATTAACTCCTGAGTATCCATCACTCAGGGGGGCCCGACTATATGGCATAGGATAATCTTTATGCATGACTGTGCAATTTGCTTGTTGCTCCCGTTTCCCCCTTGCTCCGTGTCTCAATCCCTTTCTCCCGACCCCCACCTCCCAGTCCCACCTGATGGTGGTTCAAATGGCTTTCATGTAGTGGGCACAGCGGTATCCCAACATTACGCAGAGTGCATCGCTTGTATGCTCTGGCACATCCGGCTACCTCATCTGCATGCAGGTCTAGGCTTGGCGCAGCCCCCGGCAGGTATCCTGTGCAAAAGCAGCGTGTGCTTCTAGGTTTTTCCCTCCTCAGGGTTCATGTAGTTCACCTCTCCAATTATCTGGAGTTCTCACCACCTAGATTCATGCCGTTGGGAGGAACTGTGACTTTTGTGGAGCAGTTTTGTGCTGTGTATACCTCACATTCACTACAGCCCTTCGCCTCCTATCCCCGCTGAGCTCCCCGCCGATCCCACCTACAGGCACTGCCGTGTGTCGTCTACATTTGGGCCTAGGCTCGACACAGCCTCCGGAACCCTGCTGTGTACCCAACGCAGAAGCAGCGCGAGTGCTTGCTTGCGGGCCATTGTGGGGTGGGGCGATTTGCTTTGCAGCTGCTTCTCAGAATCCCTGGCAGCTGGATCTTGGTGGTGCGCCCTGCCACTGCCCGTGCACCCCGCCTGCGCTCACATCTCTTACCAGTAGTTCGGTTTGGTTCGATTGCCCACTGTTTTCACCACTGGCAGCTCTCCTGGCCCAGATTTTTTCGAGCCGCTCACCCGTGAATCCTCTCTCTGCCACTCAGTGGCGTCACTGCCGTCGGCCGACACCGGGAAGAGGCAGCACCCGCCAGCCGGTGTATGCTGTTTCACCAAGATGGCTGCGGTCCACGGCATTAGAAGTGTCGGACAGGAGCTCATGCTGGGTCTGGGCTGCTCTCAGTTCTTCTCGCACCCGTCATTCTGATGCACTCTAGTGTCAGCTACACAGGGAACTGATTTGGAAGTCGAGATGGCTTCAGTGGCTGGGTTATTCTAGCGGATAATAGGGCCTCAATGCAGAGCCGTCTCAAAGTGCGTCTGCCATCTTGGCCAGTTATCCACGCCCCCGGGTGCAGTACCTTATACTGTTTTTAGTCTTCTGAAGAAAAATACTTCAAGTTTTTACAAGGAGCTAAGATATCTTTTAACTGTGCAGTGCTGGCAGACTATTTTTCATATGGGAAAATTGCAATTGGTGCAGTTTGTTTTGATTCCCAAACTGCAATCTTCTTCTGTGTCAAGTGTTGATCCTTTTTCAAAATCAATAGCAGTAAACAAATGAGATACTCCTGGTGAAATGGCTACTTCTATCACACCTCGGACTGCCTCCTTACAACCCTCCACAAGTAAGGCTTAGTGGCCCTTTCTGCTTCTAAAAGGTTAAACAGGATCCTCCTTCACCTGACAAGTCTGTGTCTCCTATTTTCTATGGAATTGTTGGAGGAAATTCGGGCACTGAGTCCTTTCATCGAGGAGACTAATAAGCGGATTCAGCATCTGGATGATAAGTGGTCAGTGATGGAAAATTGTGTTTCTATGGTGAACAACAACTTGTAGACTTACATGACAAATCCAATAAGATTCATTGTTTGGAAAAAGAGGTTCTCTAACTCAAACAACATACAGAAGATTTGGAAAAAAGGAGCAGGGGTAATAACCTCCTCATTTATGGCCTTCCTGAAGCACTAGAATGGAATGACCTGGTTTCCTTTTTTACCTCCTTTCTACCAAAATTGTTGGACTTGCATTCCTCAACCTCGCTCAATATCCAGAGGGCTAATAGACTTGGTCCTTGTGCTGCAATGTCTGTATCTTTAACCAAACCAAGAGGAGTCATCATATTTTTTCTGAAGTTTATTGATTTATTAACAGTTCTTTCTGCGGCTAAAACTAAGAGCTGAGTTACTTGGTTGGGTTATAGAATTTTCTTGTCTCAGGATGTTTTCAATGCTACTGCTTTCAGATGGAACAAGTTTCTTAATCTTCGAGCTCCCCTGTGATCTCTTGGCACCAGATACAGTCTTTTTCATCCTTGCATCTTTAAAGTGACTTACCAGAACAATACTACTACATTTGCAGATCCAGCTGAACTTAAAAAGTTTATACAGACACATACCTTGATTAATATGTATACAGCTGGTCCGTTTTCAGGTTTACTTTTTCTCTTTGCTCTCAGATGGTTTATGATGGTCTCTTTGAACTATTAGTATATTCGACATGTATTTTGTGGTAATGTTTTTGAAATGTCATAACATTTATTTTAAGGTGTTCGTTTAATTTTTTTTTCCTTCTCTTGTTTTTTTTACAGTTTTGTCTTGTATGTTTGCATTGTGTGGTTCTTTCTTCTTAGTGTATTTGGTCCTGATGTGGTGTGGACTCCTACCCCCTTTTGGGTTTGTCGTCATTTTTGCTATTATTCAGATTTTCTTTTGCAGTTGTACTTTTCGGATATGTACTGACTCTTCTTCTTGCTCTTTATTTCTCTTCTACACCTTCCTTTCTGCCTCCCTTTGTTTGCCCTTTTCCTAAACTTGTTCTTCTTCTCCCTTTTCTATTCGTTTAGTATCTTTTCTATTTTTTGACCTTTATTGGATTTTTTAAATTCTTTTTAACGTTCTCAGGCAATTTTATTTCTTATTTACTCGCTATAATTCTGTGTAATATCATGGAACATTAAGGGCTCTATTAATCCTGTTGAAATGTCAGAGGATATTAAGCCATTTAGGTCAATTTAAGCCTTATTTAGCTCTTCTCCAAGAAACCCACCTTAGCGAATTGGAAGCTTTAAAATTCAAACGGAGCTGGGTGAAAAATGTGTTTGTCTCCCCATCACTGAAAAAAAAGAATGGTGTTGTTATATTATGCAGGAAGTCACTTCATCTTACTTTGATTTCACAAAAAATAGATGATATAGGTAGATGGATTATTGTTAATCTTCTCACTGATGATATTTCCCTTATTGCATTAAATGTATACACTCCTACACTCCCTGATCATACTTTTTGGCCCTCTATTGCCAAGAAATGTACACAATTTCATGATGCATATTTTATTTTGGGTGGTGATTGCAACCAAATTATGAATCCTTTTTGGATAGATGTTCTTCGGTTAATTTTTTGACCTAAAGAATGCATAAACATTTTCACTCTGCTATTTCTAAAGGTGCCTTGGTAGATTCCTGAAAGCTCTCTAACCCTACAGCCCGAGACTATACTTATTATTCTTCCTCTCATGGTACACTTTCATGATTAGATCACAAATTTCTTTCCAAATCTCTCTCACAATACATCATACACTCTCATATCACTCTAATTATAATTTCTGATCATGCTATGGTTATTGCTGACTTGGATTTGGTTCCTCCCTGTCCTCCTGTGCATAGATCGAGATTTAATAATTCTCTTTTACAAGATGCCCAATTTCCGAGTTCTTTTATTTCCTTTGCTTCTGAATTCTTTTCATTTGACGATAATGCTTCTATTTCTACTTCTTTATTGTGGGATACTTTTAAAGCATCTGCACAAGATTTTATTTTAATTGACGTCTCTGGAAAGAAGAAGGAGTCGTGTTAAGGGGCACACTGCTCTGCTATTCAATTAAATCACAACTTACTTCAAGCCAAATTGTAATTTAATACTATTTCTACTAATGAGCAAACTTCTTTACTTAGTAAAAATGCACACTAATATGACGCTCCAAAATTGCAGATTATTTGGATCAAATTCCCTATCCCATTCACCCAGATTTGGATTTTCAATCTTTAGAAACTAGTCTTACTTCTGATGAAATTTCTCAGAATTAACCCCTTCCGTGCTCATGACGAGCTCAGCTCGTCATGCTGCGCGGTAGCGCTGTGCGCATGACGAGCTGAGCTCGTCACGACCCCACCCGCGATCGGAATGTCCAGCACACGAGCGGAATTCTGATCGCGGTCAAGGGGTTAAGAGCATTAAAACTTGGGAAAAAGCCAGGCCTGATAGCTTTACAGTAGAATTTTATCTTCATTTCTCTCATATTCTTCTTCCTGACTTATATCACTTGTATAGTCACTTCATTGATTCCTCTTCTACGTCTGGTACTTCTCAAGAGGCTATATTATTTCTTATTCATAAAGAGGGTAAGGATTCCCGTGATTGCAAAAGTTATAGGCCTATCTCATTGTTAAACGTTGATCATAAGATTTTTGTTAAACTCTTAGCTCTTTGCATGGAATCCTTTCTCCCGTACCTTGTTGGTAAGGAACAGTTACGATCTATTAAGGGTAGGCTTATATCAAATAACTCTCATTTGTTGCTTAATGTTCTTAGTAAAACACCTCTAGTTAAATCTTCAGTAGCGGCTATAACAATAGATGCGGAGAAAGCATTTGACAGAATAAATTAGGAGTTTATGCTTCAGTCTTTATGTTTGCATGGTTTCGGTCCTAAATTTATAGCTCTTTTGTATCATTCTCCACAGGCATCTGTACTAGTGTTGATACTACAGTCAACACTGAGGGGAGCGCAAATTGTGGACTGCATGTACCATGATGCAAAAGAGCCAACGTTTCTGGGATACGATGTAGTGTCAGGCCAAACCCTTTTTCCTGCCCAAACTGATTTTCATGACCTCCTCTATCATTTATCACATGTTCCTATTGTTCTTTTTTGTAAAAATTGCATTCTGGCCCATTGATTACACTTCATCCAGCCCAAGCCAGAGAGTACGTCCCGAGCCGGAGATTCCGGCCCGACTGCGGACGTAAAGATATGACTCGTAAATTACCTCTGTGAATACCAAAAGTCGTAAAGTTAGAATTTTGTCTCAGATTGCCTTTGTGAATCTGGCCCAAAGACTTTAATGTTTTATATACAGTGTATGAGTTGGTAAGTGATTGCTATTATAAGACTTATATTTATGTAATGCTGTATACTTTTGTTCTAAATAAAGTATTTTTGAACAATCAGAAATCGAAACAACGTGCAGCAGATCATGAACACACCTATGCAGGCCCAGACAGGTCGTTTAACCCATTGGCATTTCCCAGTAGGTCTCTGGCCGGAGATGTACGTTCAGGTTGCCGCTGGGCATTCAAAAACACTCTCCAGTTCCTTGTGGTTATTGCAGCAGGCACCAATAGGTAGGGTGAAGGAGAGAGAGGAAGGTAGGAAGGAGAAAAAGGGAGAAAGAATGGAGAAAGATATAGAAGAGGCACAGGGCTGATTTGGACATTTTTTCAGGGCTGCGTTTGGTTTCTAGTCCAGTTCATTTGAGAGTCTGTAGATAGGATTAGTTTTGGTGTTGATGGCAAATGCAATTGTATTGCGTTCAAGTCAATCTTTGTCAGATTCGTATTCTTTACGTTTCATAATATCGGATGAAAAATGAAGTGATTTGGTACAAATCCGGGTGCATAAGGATAAGTGGAAATAAAAATAGCTAGGTATTTTGAAGGTAATGGGAAATTTAATGCTAGGGCAAAGCAAGCGCAGTTGTGAAGAAAAAAGCAATATACACTTTTGAAACAAAGCACCAAAGCTACATAACAGTGAATATTTATTGCCTGTGAACCACGATACTCACTCAGGCCCATATTCAACAAGAAGTAACGCAACACAGTGCAGCTAGTAATATTGCGTTGTTACATTGTGCGAAAGGGAGAGAGAAGAAGCGTGCCGTATATACTAAGATTTGGGTAGCTATGCATTAATGCATATGGCCTAATATAGCCAAGGCCTCAGGATATTTTAACACCCATAGCTTCCCACCAGGTAATGTATAGAAACCTTTACACATTTTTGGGTTAGGGGTCGTAAACCCCTGGCCGTATTCATTCTCACACAAATTCACAAAAAACATATTTCAAATATTAATGCACAGTAACCCACACCGTTTACAGTTTATTTACAAAGATTTGTTGCCTAACCTTAACAATGATGCAAATATCATTATTGTCTTAACCATATCTTAACAAATTGAACTTATTGCTGCTCATCCACAAGATTTGCTTCGAGTGAGAACATGACTGGTCCCTGTGTCCCTTGATGTGAACCTCCCTTGCTCAGCCAAAAGTTGGACCTGGTTGGGTCCCTCCTTAAGGGAAGACCCCACCCACTCATATCAGTTCCCCTACTGGGGCACACCTGTGCAGTGGGCCCTCCTGCCCACCAGGATACTTACCTCAGGCACCCCATGCACCCTTCATCCTCACCCTCCCAAGGGCCTGTGCCAGCTTGGCGCCCATTGCACCTGTGGTGGTGATTGGCTGGTAAGGACTGACTGCCAGCGACTGCTCCCAACCCCTGCGTCCCTGTAACCTCAATTCAACTTGCTGCCAGCAGACCTTGGAAGGTCCTATGACACCGCTGTTATCTTTGTCTAAAGGAAACAAATGCCCTATATGGACCTAAACTGTCCCACCAATCATGACCTCACCCACCACAGGCCAGCATAGTTCACATCCTATATTGCCCCTCACACCATCCACAAAACCGTTAGGGGTGAATAAACCAGGGTATTCAGTTCTCCAAAACCATCCCATTGCCTACCTTGTACAAGTGGCCCCCATCCTGCAAGACAAAAAGCTCAACCTTTAAGCACCCTTTATGGTCGACAGCCTGGTTGAGATGAACAACTTACCAATTTTATTATTTACACACCTCGCCAAATCATTGAGAGCTTTGACAGACTTACCATTCCTGCCTGCAATGTAAGAATGATGTTGGACCTTGCTAGTGTGGCCTGCAACAATTCCTTTGCAAGCCATTCAAAATTGGACATTAGCAGTTCAAACAAGTCCCTCCTCCAAATCTCCACCAGATCATTGCCGTCAAGATACACTATGTCAACCCCGGGGGATGGATACCCCCGCAGCAATAGCCTGTCCGAGGTATACCTCAACTGGGCCAACTGTAGTCCTCCTTGACCACAAAAAGTCAGCCGGTCTTCTGCCTGTTTTGCCCTGTTTGCAAAACCACCAGCCAGATAAAATTCCTTCACTCGCTAAATGTAAGAGTGTCCCAGCACCAGCACTTCTGTAATCATCGCCGCCTCCACATCAACCGGGGTCATCAAGAAATCAAACGGCTGAAACAAAACCTCATGCCGACCATCTGTGTATACAGGAGAATACGAAAGGAGAATAAGGGGGGGTGGGATTAACAGCACGCACTACAACATGTGCTGTCTCGCAAAACGCTTGTAACAATCAGAGTGCTAAATGAGTGAGACCCATATTCCGCAGGGACAAAACAAGCCACCCGCAGAGATTCATACAGGATTCTGTAGAATTGAAACTTGGTCAAAGGTGTCCCATCAGCATGCATCAGGAGGGGGCCCCAGTAACCCTGCGACCATTGTGCTAGGAAACCATTGAGGTTGCTTTGTGGGCAGGATGCATTACCAGGAGCCCTATACAACAGAATGGGATCCCCTCTACCAGCCTGGTCCATTTTAGAGCAGGGAATGTTAATTGCTAAGGAGCCATTCAGCCACTGAATTTCATTGTACTGTTAACTCCCCTCAGTGTCATTCTTGTTTTTGGCCCCCAATTCCCTGATCCTAAGGGCCCCATAGATTAACGAGGGCGAATGCGGCTCAAAAAAGGTGGACTTTGTAGGGTGACCTGCAAATTTGCCCATGGTGAACATGATGGCTGCTAGCTTCCCCACCCCACGTCAATGGGGCACCTGTGGTCAGGCTTAGTCCCTTCCAAGAATTGCCAACCCCTCAATGCCCTCTGCACTAAGAAAGCCTTTGTCCCATCTGCATACCCCAGCATTTTTGAAAAAGCTGATATTGCCACAGTGTGGCGCCTGGTACAACCCACTGACCGTCCCTCAGCCTTTAAGAACCCTAGGAATACAATTGCTGCTATAGGGTTGAACCAATTCCCCACCTCCTCCTGTCCCAGGAATTTGAAACAAGCGCAAAATGCCCCTTCATAGGCACACCTCGTCCTGGGCACTAGGCTGGCTGCCACGAGGTCTGGTAAACATGGGCACCAAGCCACCACAGAAGGTCTGGGAAAGGCGTAGGAAAATCTGCTGCTCCTGGGTGGTGGTATTTGAAAGCCTGCATCTTGAAATGAGATAAAGCATCAGCAGAATTGTTCAGTACGCCTGGGACATGCTTGGCTTTAAACAATACATTAAGCTTCAAACATAGCAA
The DNA here is from genome assembly GCA_963921515.1 of Calotriton arnoldi. Classification (NCBI taxonomy): domain Eukaryota; kingdom Metazoa; phylum Chordata; class Amphibia; order Caudata; family Salamandridae; genus Calotriton; species Calotriton arnoldi. The sequence continues at coordinate 146,809 of CAWUFW010016966.1, read as the reverse complement.
CACAATCTCTTTTAAGAGCCTAAGGATCACTGTGCACTTTGCTAACTGTTGGTACATTCATTCTACAACCGTCATGTTGTTAGACCAGAAAATCACAGACTGATTGAGGAACTGCTAGAGAGAGTGACCAGGATGGGAAAAAAGCTTGAGAAAACCACTGTTAGCGACTAGACCAGACTGCACCCATTCATTGGACCATCACTGTGAACTTATGCTGAACCTAAAATAGCCCCAAAGCCTGCGCTGCCCATGGCATTGGTAAACACAACTATCTCTTAATTTGACCTAGGGGGGCTGGGCCACTCCACTGTGCCATTCAAATTCCACAAAAATGCCTCGTAGATCCTTAAATCCTGGCATCCCTCCTTTGACAACCTGGTATGGTGGTGTTTCTGCCTCAAACCAGAAATGGCTTGGGGAATTGATCACGAAAAGGGGCGACTCATGGGTATGATGCACAGAGTGAAATTCAGCTGCCCCACCACTCCTGCAGCTGGTGTAGGGTAACTTTTCTCACTCTCAGGCAAGCCCTCGTAGCAAGGGAAAAAGTGTTAACCTTTTCCAAGGGGAGCCTAAAAAACCCCAGCAACAGAATCCAACTCAATTCCTAGGAATTCGATAGTAGAAGCAGGACCAAAGATCTTACCCTGTGCCAAGGGCACCCCAAACTTTTCCATCAGCAGCTGCAAGAACTGAAAAGCCCCAGCGAACTCTTTCATCCCTGGGCGGCCCAAAAACAAGAAATCATCCAAGTAGTGCAACGCTGCCTGATGGCCTGACATCTGCCTAAAAACCCACTCGAGAAATGTGCTGTATTTTTCAAAATAGGAGCATGAGATGAGCAACTCTTAGGCATGCACTTGTCAAAGTAGAAAGACTCTTCAAATTGAAAATCCAGCATATGGAAATCGTCAGGATGCACAAGGAGCAAACGGAAGGGTAACTCTATGGCTGACTTTGCTAGTAGAGCTCCTGGACCCAAACCCTGCTGTATCTGAATTGCCTGATCCAAAGAAGCATATTTGACCGAGCATAAAGCTTCTTTGATGGCTTTATTCACAGACTGCAGACCCGAGCTGCCGACAGGTTGTCTATCAATCTGTATTCCCCAAGCTCTTTCTTGGGAACTATCCCCTGGGGAGAACGAACAAAATCTTAGAATGGGGCAGCACCAAAAGTGCCAGCCAACTTCCCCAGACCCATATCTTTGTTGATCTTAGGCCTAGCCACCCCATGGTTGGACCTGGGTGACTGTTGATTCTTGCAGTATGGCACACCAACACACCCCCTCAGCTGGGATCCTAAAGCCTTCTTTGAAACCTTCACATAATGCTTGTGCTGCCTTGGAATTAGTGTACATATTGAGCCATGGGACAATTGCCAACCGATTAATTGGAGAAGGAACTTTTTGTAAAAGGGGGTGATCAGTCCTGTTTTTGGCCCCCTCTGTCTTTGGACTTCCAAAAATACTAGGACTCTGTGTGCGTTGGCAGGCCACAGTATGAACAGCAATGCCTGAACTTGCAAATCCCTGGGGAGCAGGTACCGGAGCCCTTATTAAAGTCTTAACATGAGCCTTTTCTCCCACTTTTCTCCCACTCCACCCAGTGGCCGTTGAGCCTGCTCGAAAGGAGTGCTGGGAAACAGCGTCAACTTGTGGAGGCTTCATGAGCACAACCAAAACTTTACATCAATCGAATCCCACCCTAGCATGGGCCTAGTAGCTAGAAGTGGGCTGAGCTCATGAAGTTCCACTCCACGTAATTCCGCGGAGTTGCTGAAAAACTCTGTGGAATTCTGCGGAGTTCCACACGTGATGGTGTTTCACTTTCAGCAGAGACTCAGACCGCAATGAAGGGCAATGACTCTTGGCCTTGTATAATTCCCTTAGTCTGTTTTATAACAGCTCGCCAAGCATGAACTCTTTGAAGAATGGCTGTGCGGCACTACAAACTGCGACCCTCCAGAGGGCGTGCACACTTCAGGCGCATCATTCATCAGCTCATCCATCACTGTAACCTTCACACAGGTACACTAACCTGCTGAGCTATAATGTAGGTATATACACTTTTGCAGCTGGGGCATTAACACTGAGTGTGCTCCATTCAGCCTTGAAATGACAGCTACTTCATCCGGTCCCGGACACCGGCTTACTTCACGGAATTGGGTGCCCACTGCCCAGCCAACTGCCTGGGCTAAGCCATCATCATCGATTCCCTACAGGCCACGTCCAGAAACACCCAGCCCACACCTTCATGTGCCAGGAACACTGGGAGTTGTGGTCTGGGAGGAAACAGGAAAAAGGTTGAGTGACGGTAAGTGATCACAATCAAATCATGTCAATCTGCCTCCTGTAGTAAGGCGACTTCCTGTGGCAGTGGTTGCGCTGTCTCCACTCTCCACTGTCCAGTTCACTGGCCCCAGGGCCATGTGTTAAAAACTCTTCCACAGAACCGACAGCCTTCCCTCCCACTCACAGGCAGCAGCTGCACTGCCATCATAACAGGATTTGGCTTCCAGTTTCTGCCTTTGTCTCCTCCCCAGGCAGGGTGAGTCTTAGTGAGACGGTGCGTCCCCCCGATTCACACCCTCACATTCCCCTTCAGTGCCTCTGCAAGCTAGGGTAACTAATTTCCACATTTATGAATGGCCCTATGTAAGAAATGGAAATACATTATTTATCCCTGGCCGATATACCATGCCACGCAGCGAAGGCGGAGTTTTTGCTGAACTCTGCGTTCAAAGTAGCAAAAACTCCATGAACTCTGCCCTCGGAGCAGAGTTTACCACCCAGGGCTACTAGTAGCCTAATACTTCTGAATTCCTTCTCATACTCCTTCCAAGCCTTACTGTCCCATTCTAGTAGCATGCAAGCTGGGCACCCAAATTAGTAAAGCATTCTGCAATAATAGCTTGGAAAATTGAAAAAACCCTTGACTCAATTTACCAATGTCTCTTCCACCCTCTTTTTGTAGGGCCAGTGGTCACAATCCCTAAAGTGAGAGCACTTCTTACAATGCTTGCCCTCTTCCTTCTCAAGCCTGCTCACAAACAAATCAAACATATCAACATATCTTCCCTTCCAAATCTTTTCATTCACTTCCATTGTGACATGTCTGCCCTGCAGGTCAGGTTCTGACCTACATCCCCCAAGCCCACAGCCAGCAATGGCGTCATACCTGTTACCGCAGTTTCCTGAGGCCCATCGCAGGCGTGCTGATAGCCAGCCGGATGACTGCCACTGAGGCCCCCTGCACCACTGGGATAACTGAAGCTGGAGTTCCATGTGGCCCCGGAATGAGTAGTGGGACATTACCTCCCCCACCCCTGGCGAGACCCCTGCCTGCACACCCTGGCCCAGTGACAGAGCTGACGCTCCTTGTATTACCAAGCTGCCTTGGGGAGGCCCCCCAACTCTGGTCACAGGTGTGCCCTCAACCAGTAGCCCTGGTCCAGCTGAGTCATTAAGGTGAGCCACCAATCTCTTGGCTCTCTCCACATTATCACTGTCTGCCACACCTACAAGTGCATCCCCTAACAAAGGAGTGACAATATGCCTACCTTTGATAGCCAAGGCAATACACTGGTTAAGTTAGCTACTAGATCCTACTATCCAGGGCCTCCCGCCGGGGTAACCCCAATTGCTATGCAGCTGTTGCCTTTCTACATGATACTACCACTCGCTGCTGGCACCACCACATCCGAAATGCCACCCTGAGTCACCACTTCACCAGAGTTACCTGTCCATGGTGGCTGCGTGCTGCCCCCCAACACTGGCACCAATGCCCCTGATTACCCTGGTCCACTTCCACCTTGGAGGAGCAGCATTGCCAGGTGCACCCCTAGATCTCATAGGCTTCACCACAGGTGCCGAAGCTCTGCCGGGCTGAACATTCTCCGACTGCGGGTACAACCTGGCCAATGTCTCATCCTTTGCATCTATTCTCAGCATCAAAGCCTCTAGAATCACCTTGGTCCATGGATGTTTGGGCCCTCTTTTCATGCGACGAGGCATCCCTGAATCAGTGCGTAAGACTTTCTCACTACAAAACCCGTCATAAACCTCAAATTGGTTGGCCACAACAACAACAAAAATCAGTCAACCTTCCTGCACTCCCTAGAAACTCAGGGGGTTTCCCATCGCACTTGCCACAACCTAGGGCACAAATCCAAAGCACCTGACCCCCACCTAAGTTCACACACCACTTCGAAGAAATATTGCCCCCACAAAGAAAAACAGCTTGCAGATATTAAAGATGCCTGAGCTGCCCCTTATTGGCCATTCACACGAGGTCTGTAATCAAACAGAGCTCAAAACTGGAGATCCTAATCTCCCTGTTACCATCCACAACCAGGAAGTGATTCAAAGAAAAAACACACAGTGCCACACGAGTTTCTAAACAAAACAGTGCCCAAAAGACAGAAACTACAAATTTCTCACACTTCAACTAATAAAACACACAATGCTCCTCTGCAATAAAAACCTGAGACCCCCTCACCCGCAGCAACAGTGTGCCCCACTGAAGCTGCCACTGGGATAATCCCAGGCTCTTGTGAGAACAAGCTCTAGAGCCCAAGCGGCCCCGAGCAGGAGGTCGACTGCGCTGCAGTTGTGCAGAGTAGTGCGGCATGCGGAACGTGCCAATGATGGACCTGCCGGCAAAGAAGACAAAAACAAAACATGCCATGCAAACGAAGCGTCGTCAAACTGGTGCTGAAGTCGGGGACCCTTGGGCAGTGGCGTCTGTCCTGTGATGCGGCGAGCGGGAATATGAGGCCCGCTCGTCACCCCATTTAAGGGTGAACTGGCCGCTCCCCAAAAGCGAGAGGATTAACCACCCGGAAGCTTCCGGTGTGGTGTCCCCCCAATCAAGCAAATACTGGGCTGTCTTTGGTCAGGAAACTGCGGCATCTGCACAGCAACTCCCAGCGGCAGCCTGGCTCAACTGCCATATGGTAGGCTCCCCTGAGTTGGGGAGCCTTTGTCAAATACACTTGCGCCATAGTCCTAGGGTGTTTACATTGTCTGAAGCATAAGTTTTGAACTGGAGTGGGTCCCCTCCAGTACAGCACGTAATCTCTATGGCTTTTCCCACTTCATAGGTATGCTGCACAATGCAGCATACATGCAAAGTTGGAAAAATGAGGAGAAATTAAAACATTTCTGCTTGATGTATCTGCCTGAAGGAGGCATAGAATTCTGGTGCAGATCCCTGTCTAAGATTCTTTATATAGAGGGATTTGCATCGAAACCCATGGATGGTTGCATGGAAATGCCCATGAAATTCCCCGTTGACACAAGGTAATGCGATTCAGTGCATTGCACAACTTTACATTACTTTGATTTACTGCGTTGGATAGTACATCCTACCTGAACACTTCACATTGGGTTCGCTTTAGGAGAGTAATGCAAACCTGAGCCAAAGTGTTTGTGAATCTGGTCCTCAGTGTTTTGAGGTACAATGTCAATTTCTTGAACTTACACCCATCCTCGTTCATGCTGAGCTAGAATTATAAAAGCGGCAAAGCTCCCAAGTCTCCCACGCCCCATGTGTGAGTAGAGCAGCCAGTTCCGGTTTTTGCTTTGCATTCTGGAACTTGTGTCGTGATTATACAATAGTTGAACAGGAGTATAAAATGTCCTGCTCAGGATGAGGTACTCACACAAGGACCCGGAAAACATGAGCGCGCTGTACTAGATTGGCTATCTGGCACTTGAAAGGCTAGAAAGCACCAGTTAGGGACAAACTCAATGTGATGATGACATCTACAGTGGAATTTTAGTCTCGTGCAACTCCACGACACACTGCTGCAGTGCATTTGCTAATTTATTTTATCTCTTATTTATGTATGTTATGTATAAAGAGGATAGAAATACAATAGGAAACCCCTGTATTGAAATTGTGCATCCTATGGCATCAGAAAAAATTGTTCCCTATTCAGTGCACGAGACATCCAAACAGTGATGGGACGTTTTGTGGAACAGTGTTATCACAGCAGATGGTTCCTATGATCTCTTCATTCCATACACTGTAAACAATTGTGGGTTCCTACATTTGGCAGATAAAACAGTATTCTGATATTTAGCGTCTTAAAATTCTCATTTCACAAAAGAAACACATGAAAATACAGTTCAATTAGCAATTTTTGCAATTTCAACCCTCATCTTTCTGTAATCCATTAGCATACGATGCATGCGTTCTAAATAGCTGCAAACAAATCACGAGCAGCAACAGAAATGCAAAAATACTTTCATTGACCTAATTGTTCTTGATAAAAATGCAGCTAAAAGCCACTTAAATATTGTACATATATATTCAGATTTCACTTTGCTGACTCAGACAAATGCTAGGGCATAAAACCTCGGACCCGGTTGTCTTAATGTTTTAGGATCCAATGATTTATGCTTTGCTCTGCACGTAAGCAACTACCTTACTTTCCCGCATAAAACGTGCTAGGAAAATATTTACTTAAAAATGTCATTAATCACCTTCACAAAATCTCAAAATTAATCAGATGGTGCCTTTTACCAGCTGTAAATGCCTAAACGCACCTTATTTCAAGATATGCTGCATAATTTTAACAAGTTACTCCTGGATATTAAAATGAGCAAAACGTCTTAAATAAGAAGCAATTCCTTTGTTAAACCACAAGTAGATATAAATTATGCGTAAGCATCTACAACAAAATGCAGTTTGGAGAGTCTTCAGGTTTACAATGCTTAAAGAGACAGACCTACCCTAAAGAAGCAGCAGTGCAGTGGACAGAGAAGATTTGCACTGTCCCTCAAAAATTTAGACAATTTGTGGAATCACAGAAGACCTGCATTGCTCCATGCGCTATCACAGATTGGCAGTCTAACATGCCTCTTTGTTATGCTGTATGGGGAACTATTGCTGAAATAGAATTCAGGGTAAAAACAAGGGTGCATGTTAGCCTTGACTGCATTCACCGCTGTGAGGCCCAATTATTCACATGCAGTCGCGGCTGCTGGAGGGAGTGCTGCGGGGGCGGTGGGGCGGGGCGGGGAGGGGGGGTCAGGGTGGGGAGTAGTAAACTCCGGCATACGGCCGAACTGAGTTAAGTACATAAATAAATAAATGAAACGAATTACATTTCGTGCGCCGCATCGCCATTTGGCGTTGCAGCGCGCACAATGTAATTCGTTTCATTTATTTATTTATGTACTTAACTCAGTTTGGCCGTATGCCGGAGTTTACTACTCCCCACCCTGACCCTCCCCGCCCCACCGCCCCGCAGTACTCCCTCCAGGAGCCGTGACTGTTCGGTTGTTACCCCAGTGCAGAGTGGTACTCGCTCACTGTGTACCAGGAAATCCCTGGCAGACGTTGAGCGTGCAACCATCCCCTTCCACCAGAGGGCAGTCTGCAATTATTTCTATGGCAGATAAGAGATGTGGACCAGCTTCTGGGTGGTCAACATTTACCTCCCTCTATGTGTGAGGGCTCATGCCAGTGCATGTTCCAGATTTGGTGCACGCGCTGAGCCTAGCAGATTTTCCCTCCTTTGAATAAGACGCATCGTCTTGATATCCATGTCCTACTGTATAGACATGCATTTTGGTTTCATGTCTTCCTATTGTTAATGGATAAAGCCCGATCTTAAAGAAGGAGCATGACTATGCAATGACAAACTACTCAGAGAACATCTACATGTCAGGGGATAGCAGCTGTGATGCAGCAGCCTGCCATAAAACACCATTGTTTTGTCCTTTTGGAAATCATGTGATAGTTTTTTGAGAAATCAAAGCATTTTGTGAGATGGGCACCTGACAACCGTGTTTGAAATGTTTGGTTGTTTGGTACAATGTAGGGCATCTCAATTTGTTGTGAGCACTATGAAATTATAATAGTAATAATAGTAATAATAACAATAATAATAACAGTAATAATAATGATGATAATAATAATAATAATAATAATAATTATTATTATTATTATTATTATTATTATTATTATTATTAGTAGTAGTAGTAGTAGTATTGCCATTAGTATTATTATTACTGTCTTTATTATTATTACTGCTATTATTATTATTAATAATAATATTGTTGTTGTTGTTGTTATTGGTATTATTAATATTATTATTAGCATAATCCTTAGTATTATTATTATTAGAGTTTTTATTATTATTATTATGTTGTTGTTTTTGTTGATATTTTTGCTACTGCTGTTGTTATTATTGTTACCATTTACGTTATTTTTTCATTATTATTACATAGTCTTATCAGAAGCATTACAAACCATAATCCATCCTTTCCAATAATGTGCAGCCTGAAGTGTAGTTAAAAATGTAACTCTTTGGCAAATACAAGACCTATAGATGCGCAACACAATCTATAAACCTGGGGAGACAGACCTGCCTGACCACCTTTCCCAATAGTTCCCTCTGTTCAAGGTTTTTCTTCCACATAATTTCAATATTTACCGACAGTAGTGGACGTGCTCATATACAAAAGGTGTTAATCGCTGTAAAGGCTCTACCGTCTTTCTTGCGTGACGTGAGGATTCCTTTAATTTGACAGTTGCATCATTTTATTCGTGTAAAATGCACATCGCGAGTTTGCAATTTGCTGGCCCTTTTTTCCTGATTATACTTTAAATGAATTGTCATATTGATAAGCCTGAGTGAAATTTAAATTATGCCAGTGTAATTCGTGTAATGTTGGGAATTTTGTGCCATTCTTGTTACACAAAATTCCACAAATAACGCCATCATGCCTCAATGCATAATTGTGTACTGTTCACTGCACAATTGAACCATAAGCACTCAGGAACAGCATGAACAGCCAAAACGAAAGCAGCAGCTGCTTGCGGCACTTATGTTGTTTTCACTATATTTTTTAGTACAATATGCGTCCTCTTTGCCCGAAAACGAGGACACATTTTACACCAGAATGTAGTGCTAAATTATGGATTTGCATTTTGCATATAGTGTCCTGTAATTACGTGAAAGCAAATTATGTAAATTTCACACCCCGCTATTATTGAATTAAATCTCACATTGATTCTACCAACCTGATTGCAGCTGGATGACAGCTGAAAATCACAAATGGTTTTAATTGTTTATAATTGCCTATAAACACTTTGGGACAGATCAATTATTTTTTCACACAATGCATTGCAGCAAAAATAGCTGCTGTGCTACATTACTTCAGGGGGGAAAACAGCTCAGTGTTTAAGAGAGGGTTTTTGACAGTGAGTCCTTCCTCGCTTTTCATTAGAACAGACCCAAGTCTTTCAATGGGCCCTTCATCACTCTTTACAATATGAGAGGTGAATGTAATGTTGGGCCACACTACTGGTGTTGTCGCTAGTAGAACCTCGGTGGGCCTAGAAAAGAGGAGGACGCCACACAGAGAGTTTTTGTCTCAGGGTTTCTTATCTGTCTGCCGGGGAGCCCCGCCACTGGTTTATTTTTTGGAGTCCCTACATCACTCAGGACCCATCCACAGCCCACACATACGTGGGTGTTTTTACCATAACCACCCCACCAACTTGATGAGGTGGTACATTATAATCCTCCCCAACTTTGTTAATAGTTACAAAAAAATGAACTTACAATAAAGCAGACAGGAATACAATACATAAAAGTTACCTAGCCACCGGCTTCAGCCCTCTGGCAGCATCCAGCTCACACCAGGACGTCTGCCAAGCAAGACGATGGTGCAGGGTTACCTCTCAGGCGGTACTTGGAGTAGTCACTGCAGCCGGAAATGATCAGGGAGCGGAGTATATCTTCTCTGCTCGCAGGTAGGCCCTGTTGCATTGGACTAGATCTCACCCAAATCTCGTCACTGTGTTGGGAACAGTCGGGTGAGACATCCCGTCGAGGTGATGAGAGAGGCTGTATAAGGTGTTCATCACTCACATCTGATTTGGAAAAGTATTCATAGGACAATCTGTCCTCATTCTGAATTTTCTTGAAAAATAAAACATTTTGCATAACCTCTTCATCCCCTTGACGGACGGTGACCATCGTGCCCTTGCAGTGTAATACTACCCATGGATGTTGTTAAAGGGTAAGCAGAACTTGCTACCATGGTAGTGGTCCTTAAGGTCCACAAAGTCACCTCGCTGGATTTCCGATTAATGGGCCCTCCATCGACCACTGGATCATTTATCGGTGGCCCTTCTCCTATTGAAAACTTCAGTATCATCTATGGGGCCAGGAACCCATGTGGGGTGATGGGGAATGGTATTCGCAATGACACGCCCCATGCAGATATATCAAGGAGCTTGACCTCTTGTCATGTGGGGAGTCTGTCTATACTCACGCAGGAACCCATAAATGGCTTTCTCTATCTGTCCGTGGTCAGCATGGGCTATGCGGCCTACTCTGTTGAGGGTCTGCAAGAACCTCTCCACTTCTCCCTTGGCATGGGGCCATATCGGTGTCACTTTTTGGTGGTGGATGCCCTATGACTTAAGGTAATCCGCAAACTCTTGGCCATGAAACGGAGGTCCGTTATCCATTTTCACAACCTTCATTATCCCGTGAGTGGTGAATCGCACATATAAGCATGCAGATATTTGGCTAATTACAGTTACGTAGCTTTATATCATATAAAGTAGACCCCGAAAATATTGTGTGTGGATATCTGTGTTCATCGTTATTAACTCTATGAGTGGCACACTTGAGCCCTGTGAGTCATACACATGAACATGCTAGTTCTTGTCTCATCATAATCATGTGATTTTAGACCTAGTCACATTGTAATTGCGACACACTGCTAATTTAACAATGTACCTTAGTCTAACATCAGCGATTGAAAAAAACTGCCATGAATGCTAGTGCCCTCTTAGTGATAGCGCTCCTTTCTGCTGTTTGCTATACATAACACACACAAAGAGTGTTGTCAAAAGATATATAAGCAGGGATATTGAAGTTCTGATCCTCCACCCTTTGGGGTTTTGTGCAGTCAAGTGACATTGCAACACAAAGAATTTTTACATGGGGACTCACTGAAATACACAGATGGTGTTCGTTTTGAGGAATTTTGAGTCTCTGTATTGGCATTAATGTTTGTCTTTTTATCTTTCAGGGAACTGCGACCCCTCTCTCCAGACGATGTAAGTCAGTGTACTTACCACTAGCCCATGATGGGAAATGTCCCTTCTGGTATTCATGGGATCTGGTAGATCAAGGTCCTGAAGAAACCAGACGAGCTTTTTAGGCATAAGGAGGTTGAAACATGTCGACCACTTTTAAAGATGTGAAGGATACATAATCTATCACTCACACATCTTGCTTTTTTTAATCTTATCCCTTTCTCCCACTTAAAAAAATAACATTCATCTTAGAGAGGAAGTAATTTTAACTCACTGCACTTTTTCACAGATCACACCATGTCTCTATACCAAGAGACTCTTCCTCTGTGTGGAGGTAAGACCCAATGATGATGCTACTTGCTGTAAGTACTTCAGTGGTGAATAGCCTACCGCTGAAAGAAACCAGATGTTGAAGGTCACAGTATATTTTTAAGAGATTCCTGGTTTCACGATTGGTGTGGTTTCACTTCCTTTTGATATTTCTGGATATTGCGGGGAAGCTGAGTGAACCGTTCTTTGCATGCTTCTGTTAATATTGATAAAATCCATGACAATGATTATAATGACACACACGCACATAAGAACAAAATCGCATCACTATTATCAAATTCGCCTGTCATGAACTCCCCATCAACCCCAACTCAGAAATGCCTCGGCAGGCAGGTTCTGTGACCTGTGGTGGCTTGGGCCCTAGGCCTTCATTTACTTAGAGGAACAACATGGAGGCATGGCTATAGTTACTGGAACTCGCCTAGGACACGTGCACCCGGACCCCTTTATTATCAGGTCCACATCACTCTCGAAGCCTGTGGTGGATGGGTGTGAGGTGGGTTTGGAAGCCAGCCCTCGGGGACTGGCTGGTTGCATAGGGAATTTAATGGAACACTAGAACGTGTCCAGCAGGACACTACATGCCTCCCAAACTTTATTCAAAAGAAACAAATTAGTCCAATCTGTGGGAGAGAACAAACAACAAAACAAACCACAACTGAGTCTCTTCAGGCAGTCTGCAGGACAATACAGGATCAGCAAGTAGGTGCAGCTGGGCACAACTGGCATCATGGCCCCAACCCTTGATTTCACCAGATGACTCTGGGCTCTAGTGCAACGTGAATGAAGTCTAGGCTTCTCTCAATCCCCTGACCATGGGGGGTCATAGTCTCTCTGTGCAGCTTTGTTTCATTCTGCCTGCGCTCATGGTGTTGAAGGGATTCCAAACAGTTCAAACTGTGAAATGCATCGGAAGCGGTGGAGGAATCTCCTGCATAGGATTCTTTGATGGTGCCCATGGATCGCAAATCCTCAAAGACAGAGACGGATTTATTTACAAGCCCCTTGGGCTGCCAGTACGTCACTTTTTCCCATATTAAAGTGACTCACCTGTGGTGCAACGGGCTTGTAAATGAGCATCAGGATGACATTGCTATAGATGGAAGTCTTCTTTGAAGACCTTGATGCTTCCTGAGACCTGTTGGTGGAGCAGCTTCAGACTTCTCTCTCTGCTAGGACTCCATCACATGGGAACTTCCTTGAGGCCCTTAACGCTGGGCTGCCACTGGACTGTTTGGGCTGTGCGGGGCCTCTCATAGGCAGCATAAAGGGGTCGCTGAGAAACTGCCAAAAGAACCACATCAAAGTCGCTTGTTAGCCACAAAGGGTTGCTGTCTCAGGGTCTGTGTGCTCTTGGCATCAGGTCTCAGGTGCAACAGGGATCTTCGAGATAGTCTTTGGATGACCAGTCTCCCTCCGCAACTTCAGTGCCTTCTGGTGCCTGTTGTGGAGCTACTACAGATGCATCTCTCGTGCTGGGATTCCCTCACACTGGAATTCCCTCAAGGCTCTTTCCACTGGATTGCCAAGGAACTGAATGGGCTGTGCAGGGCCTCACTTAGGCTATGCAAAGGTGTCACTGCGGAACTCCCAGCAGGGCCACTTCCAAGTCACACGTGTAACCCCTTGGGTGAATGGCACAATGGACGAGTATGCTCTCTTCAGAAGGTCTCAGGTACATTGAGTCTAACAGATGCTTTCTGAGTGCCCAGCCTCCCACAGCACCAGGGATGCCTTTGTTACACTCCAAGTGTTTCGCAGACATTGGGCTCCACTCTGGATGTACGGTGCTCCTTAGGTGGTTGTAGTGATGCACTTGTCAACAATGACACTCACGGATGACTGTCAGTGATCTTCCGTGTGACGGGTCTATCACACACCTTTCTCTCCTCTTCTTTCATCTTCTTCTCAATGTGGCAATGTGACATCTTACCATGCTCTTCTCCTTGACGTGGCATCATGACACTCTCTTCTCCTCAACGTGGCATTGTGCCACTCTCTTCCCCTCGACTCTTCTGACCAGGCCTCTCGCTGTTGTGATTTCTTTACAGAGACCTCCCCGGTCACATCCTGGGCTCAGGACTGTTCCTCTTCTTCCATCGCGGCCTCTCACAGGCCCAGCCCTGTCGATGGGACCTCATGTCCTGTTCATAGGACTGTTCCTCTTCTTCCATCGCGGTCTCTCACAGGCCAGTCCTGATAACAGGACTTGACACTTTCACATCCTCATGGACCTCTCATCGGTCCAGTCCCTCTCTCAGGGATCTTCTTGGTACTCCACTACATGGATGCAGGGTCAGGTCTCTTCCTTCTTCTCTTCTTCACTTGAGGACGTATTGCTTGTGCCTGGAGGCTATGCCGTTGCAGCACTTGGCCCAGCCTAAGTGCGGGCATGCTTGGCAGAGTTAGTAACTCCGTGTGACATACTCAATGATGGGCCAATGGTGGCCTTTCGGTGCTGAGAGTGGCTGGCTAGTACAGCCTTGTCTTGGGCTGTACCCTTGGCAGCTTTCTTGACTGGGCAGCCTTGGGCTTCATGGGGCTCATGAGGATAAGCAGTCTCTCCCCTCTAGAACAACAGGCAGCGTGTGGCACTCTCTCAGCCAGTCTCTTTCATGGGTGGCACTTAGTAGGTTGCAGGGTACTATGTGGGGGAGATTCCTATCCTAGACAGGATCTTTTCAGTTCAGTCAATAAAACTTGCTCTGCTATGACCCTGACTATAAGGCTGTGTGCGACCTACCTCAACAGTGTCCCAATGATGCTGATTCTTTTACTCCACTTGTGTTTTATCTGCCAGCTTTCTCCCAGCTAGGCACTGTCTGGCAAAATATCAGTGCTTTTTTTTAGTTCTCTGCTCAGTGGTGGTGTCCACTGAGTATCATAGCTGCAAATCTCTTGTGCCCACTCTGTGTACGGGCTCAAAATACCTAAGGTGGTACCTTCTTAGCTTTGCTAGGCTTTTGAACAGGGCCTCGCAGTGCTTGGAGGGCCGCTGAAGGAATAGTATGTCTCTGCTGCCATCTAGTGACGTATGCTGGTATTGCTGGGTGTGTGTAGATTCTCGGGGATCAGGAAATCACTTCAGAAGAGGCTAGCAGAGCTCAGGCAGGTTCCATTGCAGGTCCAGGCAAGTCCATTCTCAGAAGGTCAGCTGGGCAGTTGCAGGGAGTCCTCTGAAGCATGTTGTCCATGAGGCTCACACAGGAGGTCAGCCAATTGATCATTGGAGTCACTCTGCATAGCCTAGAATGAAGGCAAGCAGGTCCATTCTTCCTTCTCTGAAAGCAGGGCAGTTCTCTGGCAGCATGGCATTCCTTCTTCTGTAACTTCCACTTGTCCAGGAGTGTTCTGATGAGTAGCTTTGGAGGTCCAATAAATATACCTGGTGGCAACCTTTGTGTGGGGGGCCGCCCTTTCCTACCCCCACATCTGGCTATGGAAAGTCCTTGCCCTTCCCCTTGTCAAGGCTCCAAACTGTCTATAGGGTGACAAAAGGCAGGGCAGTCCTTCAGTCAAGTTCCTTTGTGAATGCAGGCGGCAACGTCTTTTGAAGTGTAAGTGGGGCTGGGCACAGCCCATCCCAGACATCCTGCCAGGATGGCCCATCCTGTCCACACCTAGCCCCTCCTTTGTGTTACTGTCTGGAAGAAATGCACCAGCCCCAACAGCAGAGCCATTCACAAGCATATGACCCAGGTGTGAAAAATGGAGTTGTTGGATGAGGGGGATGTGAGCCCTTCCCAATCAACAGCCACAATTCTTGCTGGGTGAACCACAAACAGTCACTAACTTAAGCTGTTCTTAACCCTCTGGTATGCCATGCACAAAAACTGTCAGGCTTAATTCAGAGGCAATATGTACAGTGTCTATGCAGCACTCAAACAGCAATAAAAAGAGAAAAACAACACAAAAAATCCCACACCAATTTAGAAAAATAGAAAAAAACTTAATAAATTATTTGACACCAAAACAACAAAAATCGAAATAGTACAGCCACAGATATGCAATTTTAAAGATTTAAGGTAAGTATACCACCTAAAAGCACGACGCTCCACTCTTGGCTATCTGGTCATGCAAGACCAAGGAAAAGTCTAGGATTTAGGCTGACCACAGTGGAGTGTGGGTCGGATGCAGGGACCAGGTTGGTCCCGCTGAAAAATGTACCTTCTAAAGTCCATCGCGAACAGCTCCATTCGCAGAGGAGGAGGCCGCGAGTAGCAGGGAGAACATTGCGGATGGTTGTCGCTGTAGTGCAAGGAGCATGCCGGGCATCATGGAAAGTTGCTGCTGTAGCACAAAGATCCTGTTGGGAGTCTTGAATGGTCGTTGCTGGAGATTGGTGCTGCCTGTCACTGTAGGCTGTCGATGCTGTAGTGTGAAGTGCAGATCTTCCATTTCTGGTCATCGCACGAAGAGCCGGGTTCACCCAGAGCTTTATGTTGGCAGTTGGCACGGGTGGCAAAATCTTGGCATGGAAGGCCAAAGAGCCCAAAACTTTAGGAATTCTTATTTTATTTCAGGAGGAGCTCAGCTGATGCCACACCAAGGGTCCAGGACCTGGAAGACACCTTTTGAGGATCAGGATCTCACTCTGATAGAAGCCAGCAGGGCTCAGGTAGGTCCAGTTTCAGGTCCAGGCATGTCCAGTTGCAACAGGTCAGCTGGAGAGTTGCAGAGAGGCCTCTGGAACTTGTTGTGTCTCTGTAGCTTAGAACCAGAGGTCATCCAGCTGACCCTTGGAATCACTTCAGCCTGGGATGAAGGGAGCAGGGCCAGTCTTCCATCTCAGCAAGCAGGGAATGCCTCAAGCAGCAGGGCAGCAGGGTGTCCTTCTTTTGCAGTGTCCACAGGTCCAGGAGTGTACTTAAGAGTGGGTCAGCAGGTCCCCTTTTTAAACCTGGTGCACACTTTCAAGTGGTAGAAGCTTCTGGAGTTTCCCTCTACGGAGGTGTCTGCAATGTCTTGCCTCCTTACCCTGGTTCCAGCCTGGGGGCACAATAGGCTAGTGTGAAGTCTTTTGTGTGTGAGCTGAATCAGTGCCTTTGAAGTGCAAGTGTGGCAGGTGACTGCTCCACCACATCAATCATGTCAGAAATAGCCCATCCTGCCAACACCCAGGCCCTCTATTGCAATGCTGTCTGGGAATAATACATGAAGGCCAAACTGCCAACTAGACCTAGTCATGTGACCTAGGAACAGGCTGCAGGCACCAAATGGTTAGGACAAGAAAATGGAAACTTTCTAAAAGTGTCATTTTCAGAATTGTGACTTAAAAGCTGACTTTGCCATTAAAGAGGGTTTTACATTACAATCCCTCAGACACCAAACCTGACTTTCCTACCCACTCCTAACCAAATATTATCGCTTATTAAATGTAATTAGGTAACCTAATGTTATCCTGTGGGAGAGGTAGGCATCACAGTAGTGAAAAATTAATTTAGGAGTTTTTTTAATACCAAGACTTGTCAAACTTAAAAGTACAGGTCCAACTTTTTAAATACAATGCACCCTTCTCTATAGGCTGTTTAGAGCCTACCTAGGGTGATTTCTATGGAATAAAAAGGGAATTGTAGGCCTAGAAAAAGATTCTAATTTACACTACAGGCTGCATTGGTATGCCTGAGACATGTTTTAAAAGGTTACTTTAGTGTGCGGTACAATGAAAGCTGTGGGTCTACTAGTTACATTTATATTTCTAGGGACTTGCAAGTAATTTAACTGTGACAATTAGGTGTAAGCCAATTTTACCATGTATAAAGGAGCACAAGCACTAGTTAGCAGTGGTAAAGTGCGCAGAGTCCTAAAGCCAACAAAAACTAATTCAGCAAACCAGGAGGAATGAAGGCAAAATGCAGTGGAGGCTGGTGACCTTTTCAAGTGGTGAGGGGTAATCCTTGGCTCGAATTCAAAAGAGCTTTATCTTGAAAGGTTCTCTCACACTTTCTTGCACTAAGTTTACTTTCTCACTCTGACTCACTCAGTCTCACATGGTATCATTAATTCACACAGTCTCACTCATTCTACTTTGGCCCATTCTGTATCACTCAGTCCCACTCATTCTCACTCATTCTGAATTACTCAGTCTTACTGTGACTCAGTCTCACACACAGTAACACCCAGTTACACTCACTGTCATTCTCCTTTCCTCACTTACATTAATTCTCACACATACTGGGCCTTAAGGTCACTCATTCTCACTCACTCTGACTCATTCCTGCACTGACTCTCTCTCACTTTAACTCAGACATATAGTCACACAGACATGTTCACAGTGCTGGAATGGCACAAGCACCTTCATGCACCTGTGTCAGCAATCAAACAATGTCACTAGCTGCCTCAGTTTGTTGCTGGACCCGAAGCGGGACTGCATTTTATTTTTATTATGTCAATGTTGGACTTGGCCCTTTTGGCAGGGTCATCCCTGAACTTTTTGCCTTCTTCCTAGCCTTTTTTCTGACATGGTGTTGTAGGATTTATGACTCTGGGCACTTTTTCACTGCTGATCAGTGCCACAGTGCAAGTGCTCCCTATGGTAAATTGATGTATGGATTAGTGACTCCATGATTGGCTGGTTTGGTTTACTTGTCAGACCCTAGTACAGTGCACTGCGTGTGCCCAGGGCATGTAAATCAAATGCTGCTGGTGGGCTGGCAGCACTGGTTGTGCCACCCACCGGAGCAGCTTGTAAAGTGTGTCTCAGGTCTGACATTGCAGAGCCTGTGTGCAGTCTGGTACTGCCATGTTGACTGGGCAAGTGCACCCACTTGCCAGTCCCTAAACCTTCCCTTTTATACATATTAGTCACCCCTATGGTAGGCCCAGGGGCAGGGTGCATTGTAGGTAAAAGGCAGGACATGCCCTGATGTGTGTGGCATGTCCTAATAGTGAATTACAGCCATTTTCGTTTTTCACTATTGCAAGGCTACCTGTTCCCCATAGGCCAGAATGGGCAGTTAGATTATTACATTTTATAATCCTAACTGACTCAGGGAACCAGGTAGAAATTCGAGTTTAGTATGCCTGAACTCAGAATGATAAAATACATCTTTTAGTGAAGTTGATCTTAACATTCTGTGTTTGAAAATACCACTTTTAGAAAGTAGGTATTTTCTTGCCTAACTATCCAAGCCTGCCTCTGCTAGGTTGTGTATTCCTTCTCTGGAGTTTGAGTGACAGGGGCTGGGGGCTTCCAGGAGACAGGGTGAGTCAGCACAGGGCTGAATAGAGAGATCTGCATGCAGATAGGAGGGAGGAGTTGCACCTGGGACCTGAATAGGGCTGTGCCTTTCCTCCACAATGCTGGCTCCACCTTCTGTGGTGTGTCTGATGTCCCTGGCCTGCACTGTCAAAGGAAGAGAAGGAGTCCTGTCAACAAAGTGCTCCAGGACTGACCAGAACTGGTTTGGACTAGGCAAAGGCCTCTCTGCCTTTAGAGAACAAAGAGAAACTGTGTATAAAAAGGGGGACCCAGACCCCAGAACTTTAGATCACTTCTGGGAATCAAGACGAACCTTTGCTGGGGAGAAGAACCAGGAAGCTGGAGGAGGAGACTACCCCTGTGCTGTGTGTTTGGGGGTTGGCCTGAAGTGGTTGCTTCATTGCCAAAGAAAGGAGAAAATGACTGAGTGTGCTTTCTATCAACTTGAAGAAGAATCTCCAAGGGCTTGAACTAGAGCTTGCCTCCTGCCTGAAGTCTCAGGGATACAAGACTTCACCAACCAGCTCCCTCCTGAATTTCCTTGCTGGGAATTGAAGTGCCTGCTGTTGTGCTGGGCCTTCTGAGAGACTGCGTGTCGCTGAGAGCTGGAAGCGCAACGCAACGACGAGAAGCGTGTCGCCACCGCAGCCGCTGTCATCGCATCGCCGAGGAAGCGAGACGCCGCGGCCGCTGACATCATCGCATCGCCGGAGAAGCGGGACGCTGCCACAGATGTCATCGTCGCATCACCGGAGAAGCGCGTCGCAGGGCCTGTCGCGGCTCCAAAGATCATCGAGTCGCCGCATGGCCGTCGGGCGTGCAAGCATCACACCAACGTTGTCGCTTCGCAGCCAAGACGCCATTTTGTCGCATCGCACCGGAGAAGAGTATCGCATCGAGGTGCCATCTTTTTGCATCGCACCAGAGAGCAGTAAGAAACCGACACATCACCTCCCCACACAGTAAGGAAGCGAGCATCAACTCCACTGCGCAGCAGTAAGGAACCGACGCATCCACTCCCCTGAGTGTAAGGAACCGACGCATCACCTTCCCTGCGACCCTTTTGTTTTCTTTGCGTTACGCATTCAAGGTACATTGAGAGTAAAGTGTCACATCTACAACTTGAGAGAACTGAGCTATTTTGTAACATTTTAAAGTCTATTTTTGAGTACAGTATTGTGGATTTTTGTCGTTTGGTCTTGTGTTAAGTCTATATAAAAATACTATTTTTATAATACAACCTGTGTGGTGTCCATCTGTAGTGTTGTCACTGTATTACTGTATGTGTTCACAAATGCTTTACACACTGCCTCTGAGATAATCCTGCCTGCTCGTGCCAAGCTACCAAGGGGGTGAGCAGGGGTTATTTTAGGAGTGTAGCCCCTTACCCTGACTAGACGCAAGGGTCCCTATTTGTCACAGGTACCTACCTATGCCAACTAGAGACCCCCAAATCTAACATTGGTGGTCAGCGGTGAGGATTCTGGACTTGTATTTGTGACTCATGTACAGTAATTGGTGTACACTACTAGTGAGTGCAGACTGTGAGAAGTTGGCCTGACATATGCTGTCCACTAATTATAGTGGGCACCTTGCACCAGTCCAAACAACCCCTTATTGGAGATAGGTTAAAGACAACCTTATTGAAAGCTATCCTAGTGGTAGCTATGGAGAGCAGCCTTCAGGCTAAGTCTTGAAGGAATGTAAAGCAGCTTGTTTTACCAGTCTATAATCTCTTGAGTGACCAAATGAAAGAGCACCACACCAGGTATATATTCAAAATATATGTATTTATTGCTAAACACACCCCTCTAGTCTCTTTATGAGGCTAGAGTTCGAAGTACATAAGTTAGAAGTTATTAAATCACAGTAATAGCACAAATACACGTTTGGGCCCTAGGGGCGTACCAAACCATATACCAATAAAGTGGTATGCGAACCACGACTGAACTAGACACTAGGCCTAGAGCCTCTAGAAGTGCTTGGACCACAAGGAACCACCCAAGGTAGTGACACAGGGGACCCACGGGAGACGCGTGCAGTGTAAATACACAACCGCGATACGCCGTTCACTTCTATGGAGAAAGTCGGGATCGGGAAATTAGAGAAAAGGGACACTTAAAAGAGGACTAGGACAAAACCCTTTGAGATCTAGGACTTTGAAGAGTCTCTACCCACGGGAGCACCGGAGTACTTGTGTTACCTCACCCAGGGAAGCCGGGTGCATAGGTGCCTTTCGGGGTCGGGTTTCGTCGTCGATTCGAATGGCGATCTGCTGCAAAGTGCTGCTGGCGGCCAAGAGAAAAGTGTCCGGGTGGATCCAAGAGTGGATCGGAGTTCTGAAGAACCTGAAAGCAGAGGGGACAGAGTCTGGGTCACTAGCCAGTGACCAGGAAGGCGATGGACAGATGCCCACCGATGTCGAGTGCTTCAGGTGCGTTGACGGTCGTCTTGACTCTTCAGCCACGAGGTCCAGGAGGCGTTGTCGGCAACCAGGAGCAGGATTCGGGCTGGCACACAAAGTCTGTCGAGTGCTGAGGTGTCGGCGACCGGATTGGACCCAACAAGCCTTGGCAACAGGCAAGTCATGGTGAAGATGTAGATCGTCGATGGTGCAGACCAGCAAGGTCTGTGGAACTCACCCAGCAAGGGTAAGTGAGGGCAGGCCTGGAGCAACCAGGATGCCAAGTTAGAAAAGGATTGGCCTTCGTTAAGGGCTACTAGCCAATGGGCTAGCGACCGCGAAGGAGCCTCGTGACGCCGCACGTGGATCTGGCTTACAGGACACTCGTGGAGTGGGGGCCAGTGATCTTCAGTGCAGGTAGTGCTGGAGGCTAGGGCTACTCGGAGCCCAAAGCACGACTTCTTGGGAGACCCAGAAGAGGATGCACTTGCAAATGTGCTCGGTGTCCAGGGGTCACGGTCTCAAGTCACCCACAATAGCCACGTGCCTCAGCTTTGCTGGGGACTCAGGGTAGCCTCGTGGAAGTCTGAGAATCTACCTCTGGTGATGCGATGACTTCGGCGTCCGACGGGAGCTTCAGAAATGCGAACCGGACAGATGCTTCTTTGGTGCCTGCCAAGCAGGGGAGTAACTCCTTG
Source organism: Calotriton arnoldi (assembly GCA_963921515.1). Classification (NCBI taxonomy): domain Eukaryota; kingdom Metazoa; phylum Chordata; class Amphibia; order Caudata; family Salamandridae; genus Calotriton; species Calotriton arnoldi. The sequence goes on along the minus strand of CAWUFW010016966.1, from coordinate 125,104 downwards.
ACCCCAAGGGAGATTCTTCTGTCCTCTAATCGTGAGTAGAGCGTCGAAGGTCCAGGATTCAGTTACAGAGTTTCGTCCAGGGATAATCTAAAGTCCTAAGGACTGGGTTCCTACCTTTATACTAAAGATAGGGGTTGGACTACTCTGTGGCCCCACCTATGGGTGGGTCAGGGCAGAGGGGTGGCTACACCCCTTTCCCTTTGTCCAGTTCGCGCCAAAGCAGGGGCTGCAAGCCCCTGATCCGGTTTGAACTGGGGTATGCACAGGGACACCAAATGTGCCCCCAGTGCAGGACTTCAAAGCACCCGAAAGTGCTCCCGCCCAGCCCCAATACACATTATCCTGTCTGGGGAGGTGGTCACACCTCCCTGGGACAGGAAACCTATTGTCCAGGCCTCCCCTGCCGGAGTTTCGTCCAGCAGCAGGAGGCCAGACTCGTGTCTGTGGCAGCAGCATCCATTTTGTGATGCCAGGGCTCTGGAAAGAAGTTACCGGACTAGTCAGAGTTAACATGTCTTTCCCTCTAGAAGGGTGGAATGCTACCCCCGCCGCCAGGATTGGCAGGGGGTAGTATTCCAAGATGTTTGACACCAAACACGACATGTTTAGGTGCAGCCATTCCAAAGTTAGCATTTTACCGCGAGGATATAATGCGCTTAAGAGTATATGGTCAGGCTGCACTACAAACAGCATCAGAGATGGTCTCCGAACGCTGCAGAGGGGCCCTGCTCATGCAGGGGCACCCTCTCACATAGGAACCATGCACTCTGCCTTTAGGATTGATAAGGCCTGCCTTAGGAGTGACTTATAGGTTTATATGTGTGTATGTATTTAGTGATATAGGTAACCTATATCACAGGAAGGGGTGCATGCACCACCTTACCTAGGCTGCAGTAGCAGACCTGTGGTGTCAGTTTGGATGGCCTTCCAGGGGTGGCATAATACATGCTGCAACCCCTGGCAGGCCTCTGAGGTACCTATGCCCTTGGTACATAGTATACCATATACTAGGGACTTATAAGGGCACTCCAGATCCCAATCAGTGATGTGCCTAAGGCACATGGAAACCATTTTAGAGAGGAAGCAGCTAGGCTGGGGTTCTGATTAGCAGGGCCCCAGCCAGACTAATGTCGAAAAACAGTGAAGCATCAGCAAAAAGTGGGGGTACCCATGTGAAGCAGATCCTACTCTCCTACACAACCCCCCCAAACGTAGGGACATTAAACTAACCTTGCCCAGTTAAGTCTTCATGTTCTAAGTGGAAATACCTAGAGAGTCCATCTGCATTCGCATGGTTACTCCCAGGCCTATGTTCCACTGTAAAGTCCATCCCCTGTAGGGAAATGGACCACCTAAGCAGTTTGGGGTTTTCACCCTTCATTTGTTTTAGCCATAAGAGGGGCTTATGGTCTGTCTGAACCAGGAAGTGTGTACCAAACAAGTATGGCCTCAACTTCTTCAGAGCCCAGACCACAGCAAAGGCCTCCCTCTCTATGGCTGACCAACGTTTCTCTCTAGGGGTCAGCCTTCTGCTAATGAAAGCTACTGGCTGATCCTGACCTTCTTCATTCAATTGTGACAGTACAGCCCCTACCCCCAATTCAGATGCATCAGTTTGAACAATGAACTTCTTGGAGTAATCAGGACTCTGCAGAATTGGAGCAGTGCACATGGCCTGCTTGAGGTCATCAAATGCCTTTTGACAGCTAACTGTCCACTGAACCTTTTTGGGCATTTTCTTAGAGGTTAAGTCATTCAGGGGTGTCACTATTGATCCATACCCCTTGACAAATCTCCTATAGTACCCAGTCAGGCCTAAGAAGGCTCTCGACCTGAGTCTGGGTAGTGGGAGCAGTCCAGTCCATGATGGTCTGGATCTTGCTCTGCAAAGGTTGAACCTGGCCTCCACCCACAAGGTGGCCCAGGTACACAACCTGACTCTGCCCTATCTGGCACTTAGTGGCCTTGATAGTCAGGCCTGCCTTTTGCAGGGCCTGTAAAACATTCCTGGGGTGGACCAGGTGATCCTCCCAGGTGGAGCTAAAGACAGCAATATCATCTAGATATGCTGCACTATAGGCTTCCAGTCCTGTGAGAACTGTATTCACCAACCTCTGGAAAGTGGCAGGTGCATTCTTCAGACCAAAGGGCATTACCACAAATTGATAATGCCCACTAGGGGTTGAGAATGCTGTTTTGGGCTTTGCAGTATCAGCTAGTCTGATCTGCCAGTAGCCAGCTGTTAGGTCAAATGTGCTGAGATATTTGGCAGAGGCCAAAGTATCTATGAGCTCATCTGCCCTGGGTATTGGATGGGCATCAGTCCTAGTGACTGCATTGAGACCCCTGTAGTCCACACAAAACCTCATCTCTCTTTTTCCACCACTGGTGTGAGGTTTTGGTACAAGGACCACTGGACTAGCCCAAGGGCTATCTGAGGGTTCAATAACTCCCAATTCCAACATTTTCTGGACTTCAGTCCTGATACAGTCCCTGACATGGTCAGGTTGCCTATAAATCTTGTTTTTAATAGGCAGACTGTCCCCAGTGTCCACTTCATGAGTGCACCAGGTGGTCTGACTGGGTGTCAGTGAAAACATATGTCTAAAGTGATTGAGGACTTGCCTGCAATCAGTTTGTTGCTGGGTAGTGAGGCTGCCTGCCAAGGCTACACCATCAACTGACCCATCGTCAGGGTTCTGTGAGAGCAGGTCAGGGAGTGGGTCACTCTCTTCCTCCTGCCCTTCATCAGTAGCCATGAGCAAGCCCATGTCTGCCCTGTCCACATATGGTTTTAACCTGTTGACATGGAGAACCCTGTGGGGACTCCTGGGTGTTCCTAGGTCCACTAAGTAAGTGACCTCACCCTTCTGCTCAACAATAGTGTGGGGTCCACTCCATTTATGTTGGAGAGCTGCTGGGGCCACTGGCTCCAACACCCACACCTTCTGTCCTGGCTGGTAAACAGTCAGAACAGCTCTTTGGTCATGCCAGGCCTTTTGAAGTTCCTGGCTAGCCTCAAGGTTTTTGGTTGCCTTTTTCATGTACTCAGCCATCCTGGAGCGGAGACCAAGTACATAGTCCACTATATCTTGCTTTGGGGGCTTGAGAGGTAACTCCCATCCTTCCTTCACCAAGCACAGTGGACCCCTCACAGGGTGGCCAAACAGAAGTTCAAAAGGGCTGTAACCAACCCCCTTCTGAGGCACTTCCCTATATGCGAATAAAAGGCAGGGCAAGAGTATGTCCCATCTACGCCTAAGCTTTTCTGGGAGCCCTTTAATCATGCCCTTCAAGGTTTTGTTGAATCTCTCAACTAAACCATTGCATTGTGGGTGATAGGGTGTGGTGAACTTATAAGTCACTCCACACTCCTTCCACATTGCTTTCAAGTACCCAGACATGAAGTTAGCACCCCTGTCTGATACTACCTCCTTAGGAAAGCCCACTCTTGAGAAGATTCCCAGGAGGGCCCTTGCCACCACAGGTGCTGTAGTGGTCCTGAGGGGAATAGCTTCTGGGTACCTGGTGGCATGATCCACTACCACCAGGATAAACCTGTGCCCAGAGGCTGTTTGGGGATCCATGGGACCAACAATGTCAATCCCTACCCTTTCAAAGGGCACCCCCACCACAGGTAGTGGTATCAGGGGGCCTTTGTAGTGCCACCTGCCTTGCCACTGGCTTGGCAGGTTACACAGGAGCGACAAAACTCCTTACTGTCTTCAGACATGTGGGGCCAGTGAAAGTGAGGGACAATTCTGTCCCAAGTCTTGTTCTGGCCCAGGTGACCTGCTAAGGGAATATCATGGGCTAGGGTCAATAGGAAGCCCCTGAACTTCAGAGGTATTACCAACCTCCTGGTAGCACCAGGCTTGGGGTCTCTACTCTCTGAGTACAGGAGTCCATCATCCCAATACACTGTATGGGGACCACTAGCTTTCCCAGCAGCCTCAGCAGCAGCTTGCTGTCTGAGGGGTTCAAGGGAGGGGCAGCTCTGCTGCTCCTGGCTCAGATCTGCCCTAGAAGGTCCCCCTGTCCCCAAGAACTCAACCTGGTCAGGTTCAAGTTCCTCTGGGACAGTTCCTTCTTCAGGGCTGAGATCATCCCCCTCAAGGGACTGATCTTCCTCCTGAGCCAAGGGGAAGGCACTGCCTTAACCCTACTACTCCTCCTCTTGGAAGGCACTTGGTCCATTCTTCCAGAATCCAAGGCCTGTTCAGTGCTAGACATTTTGGCTTGTGACCTGGTCACAGCAAACACATCTGCAGGGATCCCCAGCATTTCTGCATGGGTCCTGAGCTCCACTTCTGCCCAAGCAGAAGTCTCTAAGTCATTGCCAAGCAAGCATTCGACTGGTAGGTTTGCACTTACCACAACCTTCTTAAGGCCAGTTACCCCTCCCCAGGAGAAGTTAACAACTGCCAGAGTATGGTCTGTTCTGACATTGCTAGCATTGGTCACTTGGTACATCTCACCAAGTATAACTTGCCCAGGATTCACAAGGTCTTGTGTCACCATTGTGACACTTGCCCCTGTGTCCCTAAATGCCAAAGCCTCACGTCCATTAATTAAAGGCTGTTGTCTGTACTTGCCCAGATTACTGGGACTCACAGTGGAGGTCACATCCATGCCTCCATCACAGACTAACACAGCCTGAGTCAGTTCTCTGACTAGGTCAGAGCCCAACTCAGTTCCCAGGGTGAACCCTACTAAACCCTTGGCTGGAGCACTCCCACCAACTGTACTAGGGGGAACAGGTGCCTTAGGGGCATTGGTGGGTGCTGGACTGGAGTCTTTGGACTTGGTGCAATCACTGGTCCAGTGGGTCTTTTGCTTACAGACCTTGCAGCATGGTTTTCTTTGGCCTTTCCCTTTGGTAGACTGTGAATCCCCACCAGAAGAAGATTTTTGCGGGCCTGATGAAGACTTTTGATCTTTACCCTTCTCCCCACCCTTGTCAGAGTTCTTAGCATCTTGCTTCTTGGTTTCCCCACCTTGGTTCTGTACCTTCTGCTTCACCCTGGTTCTGACCCATTTGTCTGCCTTCTTTCCCAATTCTTGGGGAGAGGTCAGATCAGAGTCTACCAGGTATTGATGCAACAGCTGATTTTGACAGTTATTAAGAATCTGCTCCCTCATTATCAGATTGTACAATCCTGAGAAGTCACACACCTTACTGCCCATCAACCAGCCTTCCAGAGCCTTGGCAGAACAATCCACATAGTCTACCCAGTCTTGAGTCTGTGCTTTTTGGGTGTCTCTGAACTTCAACCTGTACTGTTCAGTGGTTAGGCCAAACCCATCAATAAGAGCACTCTTCAAGACCTTGTAATTATCAGCATCCTCCTCTCTAACAGTGAGGAGCTTATCTCTACCTTTGTCAGCAAAGGAGAGCCACAAGATTGCTGCCCACTGCTCCTGAGGGACCTTCTGTACCTTACAGGCCCTCTCTAATGCAGTTATCCATTTGTGGATGTCATCCCCACTCTGGTAGGGAGGGACAATCTTGCTCAGGTTCCTATGGTCATAGGACCTTTCCCTGTCTCTAGGGACATGGCTGCCACCATGGGACTCTAGTCCCAACTTTCTTCTCTCTCTAAGGAGATCTAGGGATTCCCTATCTAAAGCCAATTGCTTTTTTCTGATTTCCAGCTGAGTTTCCTCATACTGGACCAGTCTGTCTCTTCTCTCATGAGAGGATTCCCTCCTGTGAGAGGAGATAGAGCTCCCTATGGAGGTGCCAGAGTGGTTAGACTCCTGAGAAGGAGATCTAGACTTCCTGGGCACACTCTTAATCCTTCCTGGGGGACAAAGTGGGGATCATTCAGATCATCCTCATCATCTTCCACAGGAGGGATTGGGTTATCCAGGTCAGGGTCATTGTCACCCTCCTGGCCAGTCTCAGAGGGGGGCTGGGGGTATTGGTACCCCTGGCCTCCTCCTCTTCCTCTGCCCCACCCTCAGCTCCTACCCCTTCAGTCCCCAAGGGCTTACTAAGGTCATAAGCCACCAACAACTCCTTGAGGTGTTGGGTGGTGGGGCTTTGGCCTGTCCTTAGTTTTCTCAAGTTACATAAAGCTCTCAATTCCAAGAATGGGAGTGTATCATACTTGGAGGGTGGAAGCTCAATGGCTTCCTGCAAGGATTCTTTAGATCCTACCGTTAAAGACATTACTAGTGTGGTGTGGTGTATGCACTACCTACTCTAGTGTGGCCTACTAAACTCTCTTGAGTTGTAGAAAGGGTTGTGCTATCCCTTAACACACAACTCTAAGTTCAGTAGAACTTACTGTATTCTAAGCTTAAATTATATGTACCTTAGGTACCTTTAGTGGTTTTCAGTTGATCAATTCAATTGAGATTATCTGGTAAAACAATAGCAAGCTGGAATCCCACACGCTGCACACCAATGTGAGAAGTTGGCCTGGCATATGCTGTCCACTAATTATAGTGGGCACCTTGCACCAGTCCAAACAACCCCTTATTGGAGATAGGTTAAAGACAACCTTATTGAAAGCTATCCTAGTGGTAGCTATGGAGAGCAGCCTTCAGGCTAAGTCTTGAAGGAATGTAAAGCAGCTTGTTTTACCAGTCTATAATGTCTTGAGTGACCAAATGAAAGAGCACCACACCAGGTATATATTCAAAATATATGTATTTATTGCTAAACACACCCCTCTAGTCTCTTTATGAGGCTAGAGTTCGAAGTACATAAGTTAGAAGTTATTAAATCACAGTAATAGCACAAATACACGTTTGGGCCCTAGGGGCGTACCAAACCATATACCAATAAAGTGGTATGCGAACCACGACTGAACTAGACACTAGGCCTAGAGCCTCTAGAAGTGCTTGGACCACAAGGAACCACCCAAGGTAGTGACACAGGGGACCCACGGGAGACGCGTGCAGTGTAAATACACAACCGCGATACGCCGTTGACTTCTATGGAGAAAGTCGGGATCGGGAAATTAGAGAAAAGGGACACTTAAAAGAGGACTAGGACAAAACCCTTTGAGATCTAGGACTTTGAAGAGTCTCTACCCACGGGAGCACCGGAGTACTCGTGTTACCTCACCCAGGGAAGCCGGGTGCATAGGTGCCTTTCGGGGTCGGGTTTCGTCGTCGATTCGAATGGCGATCTGTTGCTAAGTGCTGCTGGCGGCCAAGAGAAAAGTGTCCGGGTGGATCCAAGAGTGGATCGGAGTTCTGAAGAACCTGAAAGCAGAGGGTACAGAGTCTGGGTCACTAGCCAGTGACCAGGAAGGCGATGGACAGATGCCCACCGATGTCGAGTGCTTCAGGTGCGTTGACGGTCATCTTGACTCTTCAGCCACGAGGTCCAGGAGGCGTTGTCGGCGACCAGGAGCAGGATTCGGGCTGGTACACAATGTCTGTCGAGTGCTGAGGTGTCGGCGACCAGATTGGACCCAACAAGCCTTGGCAACGGCAAGTCTTGGTGAAGATGTAGATCGTTGATGGTGCAGACCAGCAAGGTCTGTGGAACTCACCCAGCAAGGGTAAGTGAGGGTAGGCCTGGAGCAACCAGGATGCCAAGTTAAAAAAGGATTGGCCTTCGTTAAGGGCTACTAGCCAACAGGCTAGCGACCGCGAAGGAGCCTCGTGACGCCGCACGTGGATCTGGCTTACAGGACACTCGTGGAGTGGGGGCCAGTGATCTTCGGTGCAGGTGGTGCTGGAGGCTAGGGCTACTCGGAGCCCAAAGCATGACTTCTTGGGAGACCCAGAAAAGGATGCACTTGCAAATGTGCTCGGTGTCCAGGGGTCACGGTCTCAAGTCACCCACGATAGCCATGGGCCTCAGCTTTGCTGGGGACTCAGGGTAGCCTCGGGGAAGTCTGAGAATCGACGTCTGGTGATGCGATGACTTTGGCGTCCGACGGGAGCTTCAGAAATGCGAATCGGACAGATGCTTCTTTGGTGCCTGCCAAGCAGGGGAGTCACTCCTTGACCCCAAGGGAGATTCTTCTGTCCTCTAATCGTGAGTAGAGCATCGAAGGTCCAGGATTCAGTTACAGAGTTTCGTCCAGGGATAATCTAAAGTCCTAAGGACTGGGTTCCTACCTTTATACTAAAGATAGGGGTTGGACTACTCTGTGGCCCCACCTATGGGTGGGTCAGGGCAGAGGGGTGGCTACACCCCTTTCCCTTTGTCCAGTTCACGCCAAAGCAGGGGCTGCAAGCCCCTGATCCGGTTTGAACTGGGGTATGCACAGGGACACCAAATGTGCCCCCAGTGCAGGACTTCAAAGCACCCGAAAGTGCTCCCGCCCAGCCCCAATACACATTATCCTGTCTGGGGAGGTGGTCACACCTCCCTGGGACAGGAAACCTATTGTCCAGGCCTCCCCTGCCGGAGTTTCGTCCAGCAGCAGGAGGCCAGACTCGTGTCTGTGGCAGCAGCATCCATTTTGTGATGCCAGGGCTCTGGAAAGAAGTTACCGGACTAGTCAGAGTTAACATGTCTTTCCCTCTAGAAGGGTGGAATGCTACCCCCGCCACCAGGATTGGCGGGGGGTAGTATTCCAAGATGTTTGACACCAAACACGACATGTTTAGGTGCAGCCATTCCAAAGTTAGCATTTTACCGCGAGGATATAATGCGCTTAAGAGTATATGGTCAGGCTGCACTACAAACAGCATCAGAGATGGTCTCCGAATGCTGCAGAGGGGCCCTGCTCATGCAGGGGCACCCTCTCACATAGGAACCATGCACTCTGCCTTTAGGATTGATAAGGCCTGCCTTAGGAGTGACTTATAGGTTTATATGTGTGTATGTATTTAGTGATATAGGTAACCTATATCACAGGAAGGGGTGCATGCACCACCTTACCCAGGCTGCAGTAGCAGACCTGTGGTGTCAGTTTGGATGGCCTTCCAGGGGTGGCATAATACATGCTGCAGCCCCTGGCAGGCCTCTGAGGTACCTATGCCCTTGGTACATAGTATACCATATACTAGGGACTTATAAGGGCACTCCAGATCCCAATCAGTGATGTGCCTAAGGCACATGGAAACCATTTTAGAGAGGAAGCAGCTAGGCTGGGGTTCTGATTAGCAGGGCCGCAGCCAGACTAATGTCGAAAAACAGTGAAGCATCAGCAAAAAGTGGGGGTACCCATGTGAAGCAGATCCTACTCTCCTACACAGACCATAACGCAACCACATACTTTGTGAGAGGATTTTTCCTTGGAACTTCTTTTCTATTTTTGATTCCTGAGAACTGCCAGTCTTTTTGCTACCATGAGCAAGTCAGCATCCATAGTATCTGTAGACATCATATTGAAAGAAGAGAGAATTGATACTTACACTGTGCCTTATCGCAAAGCTTTGTGCAAGAAATTTAAAATCTCTGTGAAAGGCCTTACCAGGAAAGAGGAATACCAGAAGGCGCTGAGGGCCTGTGTAGAATCTAGGCATGCCAGTGAGCATCCTGAGGAGCCAGCAATGGAGGCAGAGGATTTAAATGCGCAGCTTGAGGGGCCAGTGGGCCTAACTGGAGGGAAAGCACCTTCAGGGGCAGGCAGCAGTGTTTCTTCCAAGGGATTGTCCCCAGGAGAGCTGGAGGACAGAGCAAAGGAGAGGATGCATAAGTTGGAGCTAGCTAGGCTCAAAATGGATGGTCAGAAAGACATAGAGAGCAAGAAAATAGAGCTTGGGATGGAATTAGAGATGAAGAAGTTAGCCTTAGAAGAAAAGAGAATGCATTTTGAGCATGAGAGAATGATGAGGGAGTTGGAGTTGAAAGCCAGGGGCTTAGGGATTCCTCCCTCTGGTGGCAGCAAAATTATATTATTGAGTGCTGAGGAAGTACACACACCCAGAGATGTGGCGCCTGACTTGGAGGGGGTTGATTTATGCCAGGAGGTTCAAGGATGTGAGGTAGCTCCGGTGGTGCGCAGTGTCCCTGAGGTGGATTGGGGAACTGGCACAGGGGTTCATAGTCCTAGTGATGGGAGGGACGCTCTACTGACTCTAGATGAGAGGTGCAGCGAGAGGGGTTCCCCCATGGTTGAAGTCCTAGTGTGTGAGTGTGAAGACCGCCCAGAAGAGTGTGGGTTGAGTGATAGAGACAGTCAGATACTGTCTTGCCAGTCTCAGGAGAGTGGTGTGGGGTACGTGTGCAAGGCACTGGATGGTGAGGTGAAGGATAGTTTGGTGGGTCTGTGTGATCCAATTGAGGGAGAGCATATTGTAAGTCCCTATTTTCCAGAGCTATGCCAACACCTGGTGGAGTGTGAGTTCTCTGACCCCAGGGAGCTCACAATGGAGGCAGACCTATTGGTGGATTCCAGAGGGTCTGAAGAGGCATTGGGGAGTGACCCTAAGAGGAGTGGCTCAGGTGTCTTCCAACCCAGAGTGGTGGGAGAGGTTCAGTGTAGCCCAGCTAGGTCCCGTGGTAGTGGGAGGGGTGTAGGGGCTCATGTCCTGTCTCTGCAGAGAAGGAGTGAGTGTGGGGCTGCGTGTCCCAAGGTGCCCGAAACCCAGTCTCAGGGCCTGGATGGTTCTTTAAGGGAACACCAGGTTGGGGGCCTAGACTGTACTAGTAGGCCATTCGAGGAGGATCTTCTAGTGTTTAGAGAACCTGGAGCGTCTGTACATGGAGCTCCAGTGTTTCTGGTGTCTGGCGGTGCTGCTCCACTTGGGAGGGTGCAGAAGTCCAGAGTGAGGGGTGAGAGGGGGAAAGAGTCCCCAGTGGAAGAACCAGTGGGTCAGGGGCCAGCCAGAAGGGCTGAGTCACCGGTGAATGACCATGGTGACACCACTTCTGTCCTGGGGGATCTTCACGCGCTGTCAGATGGATAGGGGGCGGCAGATCTGCACCAGGCAGACTGTCACACAATACATGAGAGATGTGTTACCCTCTGGGGGGGCATGCGTGCTCCCAAGGAAGTCCTGGTGCGCCAGGCAGATTCTTACACAACTCTAGAGGAGTGTGTTTCCCTTGGGGGGGTTGGTGTACCCTCCCGGAAGTCCTGGGTTGCCAGGCACAGGTCCAGCCTAAGGGTATAGACCCTGGGTTGGAGGGCCAGGTTCAGGGTGTCCCCCTGACCTGGAGGAAGGGGCAGCTGCTAACAGTGCCCCTACCAGTTTGTCTTCTGGGGGTACCGCTCCTGATGGGAGGGGGAAGTACTCTGGAAGGGGGTGCAGAGGGAGGGAGTCCTCGCCTCTGACCTCGGTTCAACTGGAGGGTTTAGACCCTAGATTGGAGGACCAGGTTCAAGGTGTCCCCCCTGACCTGGACGCCCAGTTGTAGGATAGAACCCCTGAACTGATGGGCGAATTGTGCAGGACACCTGCCACAGGTGCCCTGGCAATTCTGGAAGGGGGTACCACTGCAGGTGGGAGGGTACAGAGCCCAAACAAGGAGGAGGAGGACCGGGTGTGGGAAAGCCCACCTCAGTCTCCTGTCCAGCCACCGGGTATAGGCCTGGGGCTGGTGGGTCAGTGCCAGGATGTCATACCTGACCTGACAGGAGGGAGAGGGGAAAAAGGGTGCCAAGAACCTGGGGCTACTGTCCCCCGCTCTCTGACGCCACAGAGGTTTGAGAGCCCTTAGAGGCATAAGGCCTGGGTCTCATCCCTGACCACTGTCAGTGGCCACTGTGGCTTGCTGTCTGTCTGTTGGGACACACCTGTGAGCAAGTTAAGGTTAGGTGCTGCACAGGTGGTGTCCACAGGTGAGGAGAAGGGTTCCCCATGGATTAGCTTGGTGGGCCCTGAGAGTATGGACAGAAAGATTCTAATAGGTTCAGATTGGCATAGAACTGGAGTATGCCCCTGCTGTTGTGGGCCAGGGTCCAGGTTCTATCGCCCAAAGCAGGGAAGCCCAACAAGGTAGTGATTGGTCTACCCTGTGTTTTTGGCTGGAAGGGGGTTGTGTTGGACTTGGCCCCTTTTGCAGGGTCATCCCTGAACTTTTTGCCTTCCTCCTAGCCTTTTTTCTGACATGGTGTTGGTGGATTTATGACTCTGGGCACTTTTTCACTGCTGATCAGTGCCACAGTGCAAGTGCTCCCTATGGTAAATTGATGTATGGATTAGTGACTCCATGATTGGCTGGTTTGGTTTACTTGTCAGACCCTAGTACAGTGCACTGCGTGTGCCCAGGGCTTGTAAATCAAATGCTGCTGGTGGGCTGGCAGCACTGGTTGTGCCACCCACCGGAGCAGCTTGTAAAGTGTGTCTCAGGTCTGCCATTGCAGAGCCTGTGTGCAGTCTGGTACTGCCATGTTGACTGGGCAAGTGCACCCACTTGCCAGTCCCTAAACCTTCCCTTTCATACATATTAGTCACCCCTATGGTAGGCCCAGGGGCAGGGTGCATTGTAGGTAAAAGGTAGGACATGCCCTGATGTGTGTGGCATGTCCTAATAGTGAATTACAGCCATTTTCGTTTTTCACTATTGCAAGGCTACCTGTTCCCCATAGGCCAGAATGGGCAGTTAGATTATTACATTTTATAACCCTAACTGACTCAGGGAACCAGTTAGAAATTCGAGTTTAGTATGCCTGAACTCAGAATGATAAAATACATCTTTTAGTGAAGTTGATCTTAACATTCTGTGTTTGAAAATACCACTTTTAGAAAGTAGGTATTTTCTTGCCTAACTATCCAAGCCTGCCTCTGCTAGGTTGTGTATTCCTTGTCTGGAGTTTGAGTGACAGGGGCTGGAGGCTTCCAGGAGACAGGGTGAGTCAGCACAGGGCTGAATAGAGAGATCTGCATGCAGATAGGAGGGAGGAGTTGCACCTTGGACCTGGATAGGGCTGTGCCTTTCCTCCACAATGCTGGCTCCACCTCCTGTGGTGTGTCTGATGTCCCTGGCCTGCACTGTCAAAGGAAGAGAAGGAGTCCTGTCAACAAAGTGCTCCAGGACTGACCAGAACTGGTTTGGACTAGGCAAAGGCCTCTCTGCCTTCAGAGAACAAAGAGAAACTGTGTATAAAAAGGGGGACCCAGACCCCAGAACTTTAGATCACTTCTGGGAATCAAGATGAACCTTTGCTGAGGAGAAGAACCAGGAAGCTGGAGGAGGAGACTACCCCTGTGCTGTGTGTTTGGGGGTTGGCCTGCAGTGGTTGCTTCATTGCCAAAGAAAGGAGAAAAGGACTGAGTGTGCTTTCTATCAACTTGAAGAAGAATCTCCAAGGGCTTGAACTAGAGCTTGACTCCTGCCTGAAGTCTCAGGGATACAAGACTTCACCAACCAGCTCCCCCCTGAATTCCCTTGCTGGGAATTGAAGTGCCTGCTGTTGTGCTGGGCCTTCTGAGAGACTGCGTGTCGCTGGGAACTGGAAGCGCGACGCAACGACAAGAAGCGTGTCGCCGCCGCAGCCGCTGTCATCGCATCGCCGAGGAAGCGAGACGCCACGGCCGCTGTCATCATCGCATCGCCGAAGCGCGGCGCATCGCCGGAGATGCGGGACGCTGACACAGAGGTCATCGTCGCATCACCGGAGAAGCGCGTCGCAGGGCCTGTCGCAACTCCAAAGATCATCGAGACGCCGCACGGCCGTCGGGCGTGCACGCATCACACCAACGTTGTCGCATCGCAGCCAAGATGCCATTTTGTCACATCGCACCGGAGAAGAGTATAGCATCGAGGTGCCATCTTGTCGCATCGCACCGGAGAGCAGTAAGAAACTGACGCATCACCTCCCCACACAGTAAGAAAGCGAGCATCAACTCCCCTGCACAGCAGTAAGGAACCGACGCATCCACTCCCCTGAGTGTAAGGAACCGACGCATCACCTTCCCTGCGACCCTTTTGTTTTCTTTGCGTTACGCATTCAAGGTACATTGAGAGTAAAGCGTTGCATCTACAACTTGAGAGAACTGAGCTATTTTGTAACATTTTAAAGTCTATTTTTGAGTACAGTATTGTGGATTTTTGCCGTTTGGTCTTGTGTTAAGTCTATATAAAAATACTATTTTTATAATACAACCTGTGTGGTGTCCATCTGTAGTGTTGTCACTGTATTACTGTATGTGTTCACAAATGCTTTACACACTGCCTCTGAGATAAGCCTGCCTGCTCATGCCAAGCTACCAAGGGGGTGAGCAGGGGTTATTTTAGGAGTGTAGCCCCTTACCCTGACTAGACGCAAGGGTCCCTATTTGTCAGAGGTACCTACCTATGCCAACTAGAGACCCCCAAATCAAACAGTCAAGAATAAATAATAATTCACTCTTGATACAATAAAAATGGACCACAAAACAAGGAGAGTGTAGTGTAGCTGTGGAGTCCATAAAGGAGAGCCTCCACTGGTCCATCAAACCAATCCATCCACTCAATTATCTATCCTTTCACTTATCCATCCACCTTTCATCCATCCATTCATCTATCCATTCAATCAATCATTCATCCATTCTTTCACTCATCCCTCCACCCTTTCGCTCCATCTATCCATCCTTTCACTCCATCCATCCATCATCCTCCCTTTGGCTCATCTATCTATTCACCCATTCACTCAGCCATCCATCCTTACACCCATCCATCCACCCTTCATCGCATTTATCCATCCATTCATACATCCCTCCATTTACCCTTTCACTCAGCCATCCATCCTTCCACTCACTCATCCATCTATTCATCCATCCATCCATCAATTCACCCTTTCATTCATCCATCCTTTCATCCAGACATCCATCTACCCTGCCTTTCACTCATCCATCCATTGTTTTACTCATCCATCTTTACATACATCCTTTCACTCATCCATCCTTTCGCTCATCGATCCATACTTTCACTCCATCCATATATCCCCTCATTCATCCATTTACACTTCCACTCTTCCATCCATCCTTTCCCTCATTCTACCATCCATCCATCCTTTCTCTCATCATCCATCATCCATCAACCCATCCTTTCACTCCATCCATCCATTCATCCTTCCATTCATTCATCTATCCACCCTCCGTTTGAGTCATACACCCTCCCTGCTTTTCACTCTTCCATTCTTATGCCCATCCTTTCACTTATTCATCCATGCATCTATCCATCCACCATTTTGTCCATCCACCCATCCATCCATCCACCAATTCATCCTTCCTTTCACTCACTCGCCCTCCCAAGTTAATTTTGTGCCTTTGTCTGTCGAGCTGCATACAGAAGCGGTCCATCAAGAACCCCACACTACTGTAGCTGCTAAATCGGATAGGGGTTGGGGGAGTGAGGACACCCCTGAAGCAGGCAGAACCTTAACTGCACACTTACCTCTTAGTCCACAAGTGCAATTGTTGTCCCCAGCTGGTTACTTCACTCTCTTGGGTCTCTATGGTCGAGATAAGGAGCATTCTGTTGTGCTCAGCTCCATAACATTTTTTTTCAAAGTGAAGCCAAATGCAGTACTAAACACATGTTACTGCCAGGAGAGCAGCCCCTGCACCCCTCCTGGAGCCTGACCCTCTGTGATGACCAACAAATTGTTGCCTCCCACTCCCTTCTTGTCTCATCAGCATGCCCGACCCTCAGCCATTGAAGTGGATGGAGCTTTGTAACTCCTCCAAGGCCACTGTTTATGTGCCCGAAAAGCAACCAGATCACTTGCTTTCTAATTCAGCATTTCCTCTCCTGTAATGTCACTGCAGTAGGTTGTGCTTGCAGGTCAAAGGAAACCTGGCCCTGCTGGCACTTGTGCAGTAGGACATCTGCAAAGTTCACTGGAGTTCACCCAAGAGTTCCAGCACACTGCCTCAGAACAGTGTTTTATTTTCAGCTGCTCTGTGTTCATTTCCCTATTCTTGCCTCTCTCCGGAGGGTGGCAGTGCGACGCCCCTTTTGCCCATGAACACCAGTTGCTCCTGGCAAAACGTTTAGGGGAATGCCACCCCAAGGATGTCAGATCTAACAACCATCCTCAACTTCCCCCACCAGCAAAATGGTTACATTATCAGCTCCCAAATGCTAAACGATATCCTCTGCTGCTTTCTGCTACTGTGGCAGGAGGCAGCTGCCTTGCCATGCAATGCAGGTGCGGTCCATTCAGGTTAGGGCCAGCTGTCTAGTAAATATCACGGCAAAGTTGCAGAGGCAAAAGGGCATTTGACAATGATAGTGCACAATTGGGATAGTTGAGACAGTTGGTAGCCTTGCCACTGTTTTACAGATCAGCAAAGCTCTCTCTCCTTTTCTGCTCCAATATCCATCACTGAATAATGTATGTGTGTGGAATAATTGGAGAGTCTCAAAGCAATGCATGCCTATTGTGCTAATGACTCATAAAGAAACCTCTCCTCAGTTCGTGGACTGTACATGAACTCTGAAGTGCAACTATCCTGAGTGTGTTGCATTATTGACACGTCTCTTACTATTCCCACTAGGTTGTAAGGGGACATAAATGAACATATACTTCCATGTTTAAAAGTGCGACTTCATTAATAATCTTTAAAAAAAAAAGCTGGAATTAGGAAAGACACATATGCAACACACTTTGGAAATGTGTTCGCTGTCGTGGAATGCCTCTAGTTTTCCCTGTTTTAATCTGCTCTTTTAGATAGACATTTTATGCACAAGAGATTATTTAAAACCGCATCACGTCCCGTGGCTCCTCAGAAACAAATCCCTTACCCTCTCAAATCCTGATTGCCAACTAGAGCATACAGTTCATGAAATCCATTTGAAATGAACTAAAATCAAGTAGTGTATGAATATTTCATAATTTCTAAGCACCAATGTACTCAGTTTACTTTCAAACTCGGACAAAATCTGTGATTGAATGAAATGCCTGATCTGTTAACATGTTATCATTCCATGGCTTATTTAAGGGCATGAATTGCTGTCCTGGAATGTAGAAAAGAGCAAAAAGTAACATGCATTGTACTTTCGCCTGTGCTCAGCGTGCGTGTACAATATCGCAATGCAAAAGAAAGTACTGGTATTGACTGCATAATTGTACAAAATATGTGCAAAAAGTTTACTATGATTAGCGCCTATATGACCTCAAATGTCTATGGAAATCTTGTTGGTTACGGCCGCTCTTGTTAATTGAAATACTTTCAGGCGACTAGTTGTATGTCAGAATATATTCAGGATTGGCTCAAGAATCTTTTAATTACCCCGAGGTCCCTCCAGTCCTCGTCCCATTCATTACTTATGGAGATAACCACCTCCCCGAAAAAAAAGAACAGAAAAATGCCGGGACCCCTCCCACTGGGAGTACTTAACCAGTACTTACCCAGCAATATGCCTGTTCTTTTTTCTGTGTGTCGACAGGAATGGGACGAGGTGCTGAGTGCTGCTCCTGCTGGTTGGTTGTGGCAGTCTTCGGAGGCCCCCAACTGGCTTGTGGGCTGTCCTGGATGGGGTGTGGTTTAGTGTGCCTCCCAGCCTGCTAGGCTTGACGGGAGGTGGGGGTGTTGCTGGCCAGCCCTTTGCAGCGCACCCCATCCGGCCCGTTGCGGCTGGTGCACCGGCCCTCCCGGACAGTTCTAGGTTGCAGGGCGTATCTTCCTGGTGGCTGGGCTGGTTGGAAGACATGTCGTGGAGGATGGATAGTGACTCGGGGGTTGTACTGTTGGTGCCCCTGGAGTGCCTGGTGGCTGGTGTGGTCTCTTGCCTGCTGCCCAGGCACTGGGGCTGGTGGTACATGCCTGGGCTGGATGGTAAGGGTGTGTTGTTGCAGACGGTGTGGTCTGGAGTCCGCCGGCCCCGGGGGTATGTACTGCGTAGTGGTTTGCCTATTTCTTTTTTTGCTACTTTTCATGTATTTGGAAAACGAATGTGGGCACTTTGTATCACCTTTTCCCAGGCACAGTCTCATCTCTGACCTTCCTTTGAGGCTGACCTTGTGTGGCTGGTGGCATAGGGGCTGTGCTGGGGTTGACCCTGGAGGGTCTGGTTGCCAGTTGGATGGTTTGGCTATTGCCCAGGTGCATGGTGTGGCAGTTATTGTGGCAGGCTGTGCTTTCGGGAGACTGCTGGCCCCGGAGTGAGTACCTTGTGGCGGTTTTTCTTCTCCCTTCTTTCTGCAGTGTGCTACTTTGGGACCGGATTTGTAGTGTGGGGAGTGACATCGGGTCCTTGGCTTCCATTGCATGGTCCTCTGTTTTTAGTAGCGAGCTCTCAGCCTGCTGTGTCGAGGATCCATTTGAGGCTAGGTTCAGGTCTCTGCGGTGGTGGAGACGTCATGACACATTTTCGCCTGGTGCTTGATATTGCTGCTTTGGGCATGGTCAGTTGGTGTTCCTGCCTGCCTTCCTGCTGGTTTTCCCTGCATGTGGTACTGTTGTTCAGTGTGGGGTTTTCTGCCTTTGGTATCTCTGGTCCCTCCTCATCTTGGGTTGGTGTCCCTGCACTGGTGGTTCTGTCTCGTTGGTCGTCATTTCGGCAGGGGGTGCCTTGGTTTAGTTTGGTGGTCCTTTGCTGCATGTTCTTCAAAGTCATGTTACGTCTGGGTCCAGTTTTCCTGCCCTAGCTGTATTCCAGCTGGTCGGGTGTGTACACCTGTTGTGGACTGGTTGCCTGGTCTCTTGTTGGTGTCGGGACTTGGGGCTCTTCCTGGGACTTCGGTTGCCCTGCTGTGGCTGTGTCTGCATGGGTCTGGTTTCTGACCTGACCCTCTTCCGGCCTCTGATCCCTCAATGGATTTTGTGGCTGTGTGTCCTCTGGGCTCGGTTGTGGTGTTGACACGGGGCTTCCAGTCTGGTTATTGGGCTTTGGCTTCTGCCTCTGTTTTTTATGGCCGCGCTGTTACATTTTGGCCCCTCGTTGACCTGTGCCATTTGGGCTGGCTGTGCATTCTCTGCCCCTGTCTCCTGGTTTGGGTTCTTCCTAGTTCAGGGAGGGACTTGCCTCCAGGGTGTGTCCGGCTCCAGCCGTTGAGGCCTTGGTGCCTTGGATTTGCCTTTTGGGTGCCTGTCTGTGGGCCTTTCTGGCTTCCTTTCCTTTTCCTGGTGCCTTGCTTGGGTGTGGGTCCTCTGGGCCCCTGGAGGTCCGGCGGTTCTTTGCTTTCTGTGGCTGGGGCCCGGGCCGGCCTTCCTGCCCTTTCCTTTGGCCTATACTCTGCACCTGCCTTCCCCGGGTTTGGGCTGGGCCTAGGTGTTGGTGTGCCCGGGCGGTCTGCTTGGCTTCAGCCCTGGCTTCCCGGCCGCTCTTTGCGGTGTGTTGCCTCTGTGGCCTTGGTTGTAGTTGGTTCCAGTAGCTTTTCTCTCAGCTGTTTGGCTCTGTGACACTATTTCTGGCCTGTGTGGGTGCTATGTTAGTGGCCTCCTGTCTCTGCTGGTGGGTCTGTGGTTCAGTCGGCTGGCTTCTCGGGTGCCTATGGGTACGTCGGCGGGGTTGAGCTGTGGGTCACCCTACTTATCTCTCCTATCCTTGTGGTCCTGGCATGGTGCTTGTTTTCCCGCTGTGTTTTGGCTTGGGGCCGGTGGCTTTCTGCATCTCTGTTTGCTCTGGGGCTGTTGTGGGGCTTTCTCTTGGCCCTTCTGCGGCTGGTGTTGGGACTAACTTGGGTTGGTTCTTGGGTGTTGTCCTTTGCCCTCCGGGATGGTTGGTCAGCTGGTTGTTCAGTTGGGGGTTTCCTCCCTCCCGGTTTGGGCTGGTTGGCCTATTGTCCTGTGGCCCTTGTCCCGGCTGTTGGGTCTGGGGTGTACGGTTGCTGATCACTGTTTGCGCTGTTCGGTGTATGGCTCGTCTCCGGTAGTCGGCGGGTTTGTCTTTCTCCAGAGGTGTTTTGTCTACCTTTGGTCGACCCCTGGGATTGTGGTTGGGGATCGTCCTGGGTGTGTGTTGTTTGGGCCGGGGTCTTCCCTGTTGTGCCTAGTTTGTCTTTGGGTTTCACTGGTCTCGGTGACCTTAGGGGTTGCCTCGCTCGACTTTTGGTCCTCTCTGGTTGCTGTGTCCTGGTCCGGTTCGGGGTCTGGTGGTGTCTACCCCTTGGGGGTGTCACCTGTTGTTGGCCTCTTTCCTAGTGGGGTGTTCAGCTTCGCTGGTTTCTGGCCTCTGGCTCTCCCCCTGCTCTTTCCTGTCCAGGTGGGGTATGTGTTTCTGATTGCCTAGTCCTTCTGGTTGGTCTTCAGGCGGCAGGTGTTCTGGTGCTCATCGGGCCTGCCTCCTTGCTATACAAACACAACTTAAACTACACAAACCTTAGATATTCTAAAGTTATAGTTTTTTTTAAACTGATCATTTATGCACCACTTCTAAATAAAAATATACTTATAACACACATTTAGACTTATGCACCACCTTAAAATTCATACAACTCACCCACCTCCGTACACAATCTTTTCACCTCCCTCACCACACAACATTAACTATGACTCACCACTGTACCATGCACTATTTTCTGCCTCATTATCTAATTTCAGATGTCAGAAGTGCTGTTATTAATGCAATCATTCCACATGCTCTAACTTCTGCAAAAAGCAAGGATATAGGTGGTGCTTGGAAAAGGGGCGAGTTATAGTTAATGTAGTGTTGTGAGTGAGGTGAGAAGACTGTACTCCGAGGTGTGCGAGTTATATTCATTTTAAGGTGATATGTAAGTATTTTTGTGAGTTATACGTATGCTTATATCAATTTGGAAGAGGTGCATAAATAACGTTTTTTAAATATAACTATAACTTTAGAATGTCTAATGTTTTAGTAGTTTAAGTACGGTTTCTATAGCAAACATAAATAATGTTTTCCTAACTATAACCTATCTTTTAAATTGTTTTTTTGTGAATATATATATATAGATATATATACATATCTATGTATGTATCTATGTATCTATGAATCAATCTATCTATCTATCTATCTATCTATCTATCTATCTATCTATCTATCTATGTATTCACTGAAAAAACCTAAGGTTGCAGGGATGTTTTAGTTAGGAAACAGAATTTAAAAAAATTTATACAAAACCAAAGGTTACAGAAATTTGATATCATCGGGGATGTCACTGACCATGTCATGAGCAATGTAATATGTGAGGTCATAAACAGCGCATTGCGGGGGAGCGAGTTATAGTTAGCTTGGCTACCTATAACTGTTGAATTTAACTGATTGTGTATGAGTGAAATGTAATTTCTAAGTTTTATTCTATTTCCTAAGAATAACGTCCCTGTAACGTTTATTTTTTCAGTGAATATCTAAGGTTTTTTAAATGTTAATTCCTAACTTTAACATCCCTGTAACATTTATTATTTTCAGTGAACTTCTAACTCTTTTTTATTCTATTTCATAACTATAACATCATTGTATTTTTTTCTCTATAATTTGATATTGATTCTATGATTAGATAATTGATTTAACTTTCCTCTGTGTATACATTTGTTGAAAAAAGTGCACCTAAAATGCATTTTACGTCTTCCCGGCACCACCGGTAGTTGCGATGACGTCGCGATTAGCACGTGTTTTTGGCAAAGTGTTAAACAGATATACAGACATGTTTTATTTAAAGTTTGACTCTAGCTGTTTAGTAAGATATTGATTTAACTTTCCCCTTTGTGTACATTTGTTGAAAAAAGTACATCTAAAATGTATTTTACTTCTTTGTGGTGACACCAGAACTTGCAAGGACATCGGTGGCTGCGAATACCGTATGTTTTCGGTGAAGTGTAAAACACACATATAGATATATTTACATATGTTTGAGTGTACCTGTTTAGTAACATAATGGTTTAAGTTTATTTTCTCTATGGATTTGTCAAAAAGAGCAGTTTCCAAAAATAACTTTACATTTCGCGGTGCCGCCGAAAGTCCCGATGACGCCGTACTCATGAATAGCACGTGACTACCAGACAATGAAATTTCATTGGTTTACACAGTTTCCTTTACGAAAGAAGGTACACACGCATTTCTCCCTACTTGAACTTTCCAGGTACTGGTTAGTTTATTATAGGAGCTGTCCTTAACTGACTTTCTACATTGTACTGTTTTTGGCTTTTTGGCTATTTAAAAAAACAAAAAAAAAACGGCATAACAACAACCTCAAGAAGACCTACAACTGGTTGAAGTTGTTTAGGAGCAGGAGGTCCCAGCTGCACAAGAAGAGTCGTCAGTTGAAGTATCATCAATGAAGAAACAAAGCATAGCTTGGGATTTTTTTTTCACTATTCCATTTGATTAATCGAAGACCACAGCAAAATTGTGAAGTGCAGCTTGTGTGAGAAGGCATTATCTCGAGACATAGCAAAAAAATATTCATGTGGTACAACAAGTATGTTGTACCACTTAAAAACATACCACAGGAAGCAACTTAAAATTGCACAGAGAGAGAAGGAGAGGGTTCATCAGCCTCCAGACTTCCAGCCCAGCCCCTGCTCCTGGTGACAAAGTTCCACCTGAAGTGGAGAGAAGATACAGTGAAATGTCACCAGACCTGAAACGTTTTGCTACCTTCTGCATGGACTGTAACACCATCGCAGCAGTCTCTAGACATACTTTTACAGCATGTAAAAAAGCCATAATTGTTATTTTTTTTGCTTTTTAAATGCAGGACTTCAAACACAATTTTTTAGTTAGTGCTTAAATTTATGTTATCTTTGTTTCCATTTTATTTTTTAAATCAGTTCTGAAAAAAATGGTTCTTTTCAGAATTGCCTTTTCTGGTTATAAAAAAGATACGTTGAATGAATGAATGAGTGAGTGCATAGATGTTAGAATGAGTACATGAGTGATGCTTGAATGATTGAATTAATGCATAAGTGGTGTGTGGATGTTAGAATGAGTGCATGAGTAATGCCTGTGTGATTCTATACGTGCATGGATGGTACCTGGGTAATTGTATGACTGCATGGGTTGTACCTGGATGATTGGATGAGTGCATAGGAACTGCCTGGGTAATTAGATGAGTGGATGGGTAGTGTCTGGGTGATTGAATGAGTACATGGGTAGTGCCTGGATGATTGGATGCATGCATGGATAGTGCCTAGGTGATTGAATGAGTGTGTGGGCAATGCCAGGGTGATTGGACGAGTGTCTGAGTAGTGCCTGGGTGATTGGATGTGTGCATGGGTAGTCCTTGGGTAATGGGATGAGAGAGGGAAGTGCATGGGTGGTTGTACAAATGCATGGGTAGTGCATGGGTGATTGCTTGACCACATAGGTAGTGCCTGGGTGATTGTATGAGTGCATGGGTAGTGCCTGTGGGATTGGATGAATGTATGGGTAGTGCCAGGATGATTGGATGAGTGCCTGAGTAGTGCCTGGGTGATTGGAGTTGTCCATAGGTAGTGCCTGGATAATTGTATGACTGCATGGGTAGTGCCTGGATAACTGGATGACTGCATAGGTAGCATCTGGATGTTCAAATTAGTGCACGGATATTGCCTGAGTGATTGTGGGAGTGCATGAGTAGTGCCTGGGTGATTGCATGAGTGAATGGGTAGTGTGAGTGTGATTGAAGGAGTAACTGATTAGTACCTGAGTTATTGGATGTCTGCATAGGTAGTGTCTGGGTAATTATGTAAGTGCATGAGTAGTGAGTGGGTGATTGTATGAGTGCATAGATAGTGCCTGGGTGATTCTATGAGTGCATCATTACTGCCTGGGTAATTGTATGACTGCATGAGATGTACTTGGATGATTGGATTAGTGCATAGGAACTGCCTAGGTAATTAGATGAGAGCATGGCTACTGTATAGGTGATAGTATGACTGCATGTGTAGTGCCTGGGGGATTGGATGAGTGCATAAGTAGTGCCAGGGTGATTGGATGAGTGTGTGGGTAGTGCCAGGGTGATTCGATGAGTACCTGAGTAGTACCTGGTTGATAGGATGTATGCATGAGTACTGTCTGAGTAATTGTATAACTGCATGGGTAGGGCGTGGTAGATTAGATAATTGTATGCATAGTGCCTGGATTATTGCATGAATATATGGTTAGTGCCTGGGTGATTGGATGAGTCTATGAGTACTGTAGAGTGATTGGATGAGTGCATAAGTAGTACCTGGGTGATTGGATGTGTGTATGGGTATTGCCTGGCTAATTGTATGACTGCATGGATAATGCATGATTGATTGATAAGTGTATGGGTACTGTCCGAGGAATTGAATGAATGTATGGTTAATCTCTCTGTGACTGGATGAGTGAATGGGTAGTGTCTGGGTGATTGGATAAGTGCATGCGTAGTGCCAGGATGATTGGATGAGTGCATGGGTAGTGGCTGGTTGTTTAGATGAGTGCATGGGTATTACCTGGATGATTGAATGAGTACATGGGTACTGTCACCAGAGTTCACAGGGAAATGTGTGTGTCCCCTTAACATCAATCAAAATGCTACCTTCCCTCTGTTCCATATTGTCCCTACAGGGTGTTCCTCCGAGCATGAGGCAGTGTCCTCCTGCATCCATTCTCTTTTATATACTCAGTCGGCCACAAACTCGGGAGAGGACGTCCAGACTGATGACAGGATTTTGCGTACCCATTCGCCCAGTCATATGGGTCAATCTGCCACGATACCTACCACTTCCAATTCATCCCCCCCTTTATACGTAAGGAAATTAAAAATAGTTTCATGGAATGTGGCGGGCATAAGGGGGAAACCAGATCTCCCGCACATGCTTGAGCTTATTAACTCACACAAGATTTGCATCCTGCAGGAAACCTGGAGCTTGACTCCTACTTTTATTCCAGGTTTTGTTACTTTCCATAAACCGGCAATCCCTTCTAAACACGGGCGCCCTTCTGGAGGGCTCCTCATTTTGATTAGTACTACGCTAAACTGTACCTCTGAGAAACTCCCTACTAACAACTGTGATATCCCCTGGGTTAGACTTAAAAGACCCATGGGCAAGTGCATTGACATTTTTAATGTCTATGCAAGGGGCCCAAGAGCTGGTAAATCACTAACCCTGCAGGCCCTAGCCAAGGTACTGGACATAAACCAGGCTGCCTATCCCATGATTGTTGGAGGTAACTTCAATGTAACCTTTGAGCCCCTTGATTGGCAAGATATTCTCGAAGTCAACGTAGAGGATAACAACTGGCTGGTTCCTCCCTTGGAGCTACCGCCAATAAAGAAGTGGACACAAGCAGCCCTTCAGCTGACCTCCCTAACTTTGGCACATGGGCTTTGGGCAGCAAATGGAAGGACTATTTCCGATAAAAGAGGGGGTATGACTTTTGTGGGGCCAAATGGATCAAGCAGGATAGATTATATACTCGTCGACCTCACGCTATGGCCCATTGTATTGGACATGTCGATAACCCAGACATGTGAGAGCGATCACAACCCTTTGAGTCTGACAATGGAGCACCCATGGGGTGAAAAGAATAGACCTGCTCCCGCTCTCCTAGCCACAAGGGAGATGACTGCCTCCAATGACAAATGCCGACCTAAATGGCCCACAATTGTGGTGGACGAACACAAACTCAGCATTCTAAAACCCGAGCTAGAAAGCCATCTAGGGGTGTTGTTTCCCCAGACAAATGATATGATCACTCCCACTAGCTGCAGTGCTTTACATTCCTCGTTCTTTAACCATCTGGCGTCAAATTTGATCATTTACCCACCTAAGGCCCGTTCAAATCAGGTGAAATCGACCAATAAGACCGTATGGTTTTCAAAAGAGTGTAGATCCTTGAAAAAACGTCTGTCCTCAGCTCTTAGGAAAAAGGATATTCCGCTAATCCGAGAATTGAGGGGCCTATACAAACTGGCGCAACACTAGGCCAAGAGGGAATGGGACGAAAGGAGGTGGGAAGAGCTTGGGGAATCCATCTCGCATCCAGATGCCAGGCTGTTTTGGACTCTTGTGGGTAAGGGTAATAATGAGAGGTCCCCACCCCTGGCTAATAACATTCCAGCCATTGAGTGGCAAGACCATTTCGGAGCCCTGTACTCAATCCTTGAAAACTTCGATAATGAACCAGTAGTGCACGAACCATTCCAATTATGATATGATCATGTATTTACCAGAGATGAAATACTGACCTCTCTGGATGCAATTGTACCCGCCAAAGCCCCTGGGCCGGATGGCATCCCAGGAGATCTTTTCTGCTCTGATAGGGAAAACTGGGCAACATACATCCTGACCCTGGCCAATGACATCGTGGGAGGAGGGAGGATCCCAGAATCTTGGAAGGGGGGGAAGTGATCCCTATCTTCAAAAAGAGCGACAGGTCTACCCCTTCCAACTATCGACCAATCAGCCTGATCGACTGTGTCCAGAAAGTCCTCTGTCGATCGCTACTAGCGAAAATCATAAATTGGATGGAGGAGAATGACATTCTCTCTTTCCTCCATGCGGGCTTCAGACGGAAAACCAGCACAGTCGATCAGGTCTTTCGTCTCCTTATGATCTATTGGAAGATAGGTTTGCTGGGTAAAGGGAGCCTATACATCACATTTATAGACCTGAAATCTGCCTTTGATCTCGTTCCAAGGGACAAATTATGGCGGGTCCTCAGGGATATGGGTATGCCGCTGAGCATTCTCACTCTTCTTGTCAGGCTTCATGAAGAGAACTTTGCCAGGGTTAGATGGGGCAACCAGGGACAGGTTACTGACCCCATTAGTGTACAGCGTGGGGTCTGTCAAGGCTGCGCTCTGGCCCCAACCTTATTCTCACTTTACATCAATGGTGTTGTCGAACTTTTATCAGCCACCCCTGCGGACGCCCCCTCCCTAGCCAAGCAGAGAATTTCCACCCTTCTGTTCGCAAACGATACTTTACTCGTCTCGAAGACCCCAATGGGCTTTCAAAAACTTTTAAACCAATTCAAGCTCTTTTGCGACAAGAGGGGGTTGGAAATCAACACTTCCAAAACTATGCTCATGCTACTGAATCCTCACAAGTCCTTTAAGGGAAAATTCTTTTTAGGCTCTACTGCACTAGAGAGAGTGAGCTCCTTTGATTACCTGGGAATTAAATTGCCGGAGGATATGGCCTGAAAGAACCATCTCAATAAGGCCTATCTTAAGTTTTCCCAGGTAACTGGAGTTCTTCGTAAGGAGCACTGTCTTTCTCACACTAAGTCTATCGCACCAGCACTGAAACTTTATATCTGCAAGGCCGTGTGCAGTGTTCTTTACGGAGCTGAGCTTTGGGGTATGGAAAGAGCAAGTGACTTGACAACCCAGGAGAATAAGTTCCTCAGAAACCTGACCTCTTTTCCACAAAACACCCCCCTTTGCCCACTCCTGCTCAATATGGGCATCCAACCTATTAGTGATCTAGTGAAGCTCCGCCCTCTGTTGTTCTGGCAGCGGATGGTCTCTACCCTAAAGTTTCATCTTATGCTGCGGCCTTTGAGGAGGTCTGTGCTTTAGACAGAGCGAACAACATAGGATGGATCAAACATGTTAAAAGCCTTATGTCCTGCCTCGGCCTCTCTGGCAATAGCATTGCCTGCCCTCCTACCCAGAATAGGTGCCAAATTAAGTTATTATATTGGGATTGGGTTGAGTCTAAAGCATATACAGATGGCACCCAGGGCAGATTGACTGAAAAATTCAGAGACCTTAAAATCAGCCGCACTCTTGAATGCTACCTTGATATTATCAAAGTGCCAGCTGATAGGAAGCTGTATATCCAGTTTACGATACAAAAGGGGATGATGGACGGAACATTTGAGCCAATCAAACACTCACCCCCAGTCAACTGATCTGGGTTTAATCCATCATCATTCTTTAGCTCACTCCACCACCCCAGTTCAGACATGGCCATATGCAAATCAGTCTGACCCTGTGCCATCATCCCCTTTTGTATCGCTTTGGTCGCCCTAAGTTGGCGGGGGTATGCCCAGATGTGGGTCCCTTGCTCACTTTGCCACTGGATTCAAGCAAGCCTGGCTGTTGACGGCTGAAATGCCAGAAACCGGTCCTAGGATGCTTGTTTCCGGTCCAGGGAAGACATGGCTTGGCAGTTCGGGCTGGACTGTTCCCATGAGGCACAGGGTCAGACTGATTTGCATATGGCCATGTCTGAACTGGGGTGGTGGAGTGAGCTAAAGAATGATGATGGATTAAACCCAGATCAGTTGACTGGGGGTGAGTGTTTGATTGGCTCAAACGTTCCGTCCATCATCCCCTTTTGTATATCCAGTTTAGGCATGGCAGCTTGCCAGTTAATGCTTTTACAAACTCTTGGTTGGCTAAAAGAGCACAACAAAAGGGCTGTCCATGTTGCCCTTGCCCGCGCAAAACTATCAGCCATCTCTTCTTTGCCTGTACAGCATACACGAAACCTAGGAGTAAATGGCCCTGCGCATACTGCAATCCGATCCATCACAATTTTTTGTGTGCGCAACTGCGAAATTCTTAGGCCATTCATGGGCAATCAGAAGGAGGGCACAGACAGCCCTCCCGGCCTACTCTTGAGAACCGTTGTAGTTATGCCTTGCCGACTTAAGCACTTCCTGGCTACCTATCTTGAAGATGTGAATAGCCATCCATTAATTTTGACTCTGCCTAATGCACACTCTTGATTGGCGTCTATTTGTTTCTAATTGTTTTTTTTTGTGCTTTTATTGTGATGATTGATCTTGCAATTGTCTTTTATATATGTCCGCTGTCAATGATCGCTTTTTCATTATAATGCACACGCACTTTAGACAAGAGACTTTGCCTAATTTGCACATCAACCGTTCTATGGTTGGAAAGCATCTCTGATATAAGCTTCAGTTGTAAGATACTTTTTTACATTTTATCGCATGTTATTTTAACTTTTTAGTGACTGTTAATTTGTATTTCTATTGTCAAGTCTTATCCAATGTCTTGCCCTGTCCCCTTATCGACATGGGCGATGCTTTGTATCTTTGCTTCTTTTATGGTATTTTACCGAAATAAAGAGAGTTTGAAGAGTACATGGGTAGTGCCTGGGTGATTGGATGAGTGCATGGGTAGTGCCTGGGTGATTGGATGAGTGCATAAGTAGTGTGTGGGTGATTGGTTTAATATATGGGTACTATCTGGGCAATTGTATGAGTGCAATTATATTTCTGGATGATGGGATGAGTATATGAGTTGTGACTCGATGATTCCATCACTAGATTAGTGATTTCACATACGTAATACCACTGTGAAAAAATATAAACAAAGAAAAATGTGTTAGGATTTTATTTTCAACATTAGGCAATCAAAATATGATACAATATTTTTCTCCAAAACTTTAATACAACATAGCAAAATGTTTAACTGTTTTTTACTGTTTTCAGATTTCATACTTCTTCACTTTAAACAGTGGTCTGTATGAAGCATTATCATCAAACAGTAGGGGAAAAAACAATCAATGGATTGTTAAAAAAAAACAAATATGCACAGTACATCATTAAAAATATGTGATACAGTGGATTCTGTTCACTACAACTTTGTTAATAGTGGCTTGCTGTTTGTTTACTACCTTCATGAAAGCAACTATATATGGTAAAAAATATCCAACAATTATGAAGCAGTCTTCATTTTTGGATATCCTTTAGTAAACATCATCCCTGTTAGGCCAAATAATGTCTAAAATGTTCTTGGTCCATGTACGAAAAACATAACACACAGTACTACGTAGAAGTTGTTGTAGCAGAAAAAAAGGGGTAATTTTTAGTGGTAAAGAGACTTTTTACAAACAAATTAAGGCTGCTGGTATAATAGTACCTCCATTTAGTTTTAATCTGTATTAAAAAAAAATGTAGGGGCATATTATCAAGCACGGCGTTAAAATTATCGCCGGTTTAGCGGCAGAAAACTGCCGCTAAAGCGGCGATAATGGGCTTGATAATATGCCCTGGAGAATTCCAATAGAAGCCCATGTTGACACCAGAACATGGGCCTCTATTGGAATTCTCCAGGGCATATTATCAAGCCCATTATCGCCGCTTTAGCGGCAGTTTTCTGCCGCTATACCGGCGATAATTTTAACGCCGTTTCTTGATAATATGCCCCTTGGTCCTGTAATGTTTTATAAATTCCTTTCCTGCAGTTAAAGAGAGTCTTTCATTTCTAACAACTTGCTGTAGACAATACCCCTAATAGGAAGAATAATGTCTCAGAAACACATAATCCATATATATGTCAACACAATACTATATTTTCATATCCTAAATTGTCCTTAGAACTTCGGTTCTAGAAATAGCAGATATACGTTTGGTAATTTTTTAGGTAGTCTTGGTTTGAATGTCATTTGTATGTCATTGCACTCTGTCCATCCTCTTTCACATTGTAAATACATTGGGCCCGATTCACAAAGGTAAACTGAGACGAAAGACTAACTTTTCGACTTTCTGTATTCACAAAAGGCATTTACAAGTAGTAAAGTTAGAATTTTGTCTCAGTTAAACTTTAGTTTTGTTCTTAAGTTTAACTGAGACCAAAACTGAGACAAAAGCCTAACTTTGCTCCACGTAAATGCCCTTTGTGAATACCAAAAGTCGTAAAGTTAGACTTATGTCTCAGTTTACCTTTGTGAATCGGGCCCAATGTGTAATGTCCTGAGCTTATATTAACTCCTTCATGAAATGTGATTGTACAGTTTTGAAACTTCTTTTTCAAATGGAAATTTGTCCAACTATAAAGTTTGTAATTTCAGTTTCTAATTTAGTACCATCCACTCTGCAACGTTGTAGATGACTATGACATATTTTCCATACCTTTGTAGTAAAAACGTAGAACTTAGTTCTGATCTGCAGTTTGGACAGATCATATATTGAAGGGCATTTTTGGTTACATTTTCAAAGGGACCAGCTTTACAATCTGGTAATGTCAAGTAGAGGAATCGTTCTGAATTGATTTTAGTGCTAGACATGAATTCACAATATTCATAGTTACAGACGACTGGTTTTCGGAAGAGGGGATGGCTACGTGACCCACGCACGTAGCCGTTAGCGTCGCCTGGTTCATCGAAGTACCGCCCACAAGATGAGCTGCTGGGGAATGGTTGCCGCTCTCTCGAAGCTCCGATGACTCTCCGACGACTCTGAGTTTTGAACGGGGGTCTCTTGAAGCTGGAGGCTGGGAGGCCTCGCTGTATCCTTCTTTTTGCCGGAAATCAGCACAGGCGCGCCTGAGCTTTGTGTAAAGGTCGGGGAGGCACTCTGAGAAGCGAGGCTGCTCTGGCTACACCGGCGAGACGATGTTATGCCGAGCTGCGGAGTGCAAAGTGCGGTGTGGAGGGAGTGAAGGGGCCCAGAGGAGAGGCGTGGCACCCTGCTGAGATATCTTTTGTGTCAGAGCAGTTGGAGCGCTAGGTGAGAGCTTTCGCGTTGTTATTGACTGCTGTTTGCCATCTGCCATCTGTGGCTGCCTGCCCCTCTGTGCTCCTGGACCCCGTGTCTCAGCCCGTCTATCTACCTGCTCTAGAGCCTTCAGCCACGTCTCCTGGAGGCAGATAATACTAAATCCTTTGATAAAGGTGATCCAACCAGGGTCAGTTATCTTGTTTGCAAGCCCTGCTATGTTCCAAGAAATGAATTTGCAGGTTTTCTCATGATCCGCCCTGACTGTGAGGGGCCCGCGATGACTCCGTGTAGGGATACTGGCTCTGCTGACTCGACGACCATGAGTCAATCGCAAGCGTCCAGTGATTCCAAAGGAGCAAAGGGGTTAAAGGTAGGAATGTCTTGGGATACCAGCTGTTGATCCTGATCCTGTTCCGGACGTCCTGGATGAGTAGAAAGTTTCCAGGTGCCCACCCAGTTGGGCTTTGGGATGTCGGAGGGGAGTCTGTAGAAGTAACCTAGGTGGAAGGGCGTTATGGTTGAAATTGGGCCTCCCCGATTGTTCTCAGACACCGAGTGTAATATACGTTCTACTAGATTGGGTCTATTGAAATTAACAATTACACAGTCTCCTGCCCAGGTTTTCATTGACCTACCCACCCTGGAGACTCTACGCACCATGATGATGTGTTTCTCCACCCTTAGTCCAAGAGTTGAGTTCCGATCCAGCCAATGCAAAACCTTATTCTTGAGTTGGTCGAAATCCTCAACAGCACCCAGGGGGAGTGCCGGAACGTTGCCAAGAACCACCACATAAGGAAGACCTTCCGGGGGAAGATGTATCGTTGGAAGCAACTGTCGTGAGTTCACCCCCATAGGGTCTGGTACGTTAGGATCTGAGCGGACCTCCCCACCTCTTTCACCTCTTACAACTATTCCGGCTAAAGGAGTAACTGGGCTGGGACGGGCTAAAGCGCACTGTGACTTTGACACCCCTACTCCATCCTTTGTGTTCACGGTAGGCTGTATTGTAATCAGGTGCAACCGAAGACCGATGCCCATTTAGGCCAGCTGTCCCCCGCTCTTCAGATAGGGTGGCAACTGCTCCATAACAGGTGGAGGCCCCCCTACGAGGATCCAGTCCCCCTGCTACCCTCCATTGGTTGATCTCTATTAGCTCCTGCTCAATTGCGGCTAAACGTATCATGATGGGGTCTAATTTGCACTCAATTTTAGTCATTAGTGAGCCCATCCAGACATCCATCACAGCTTCCATGTCCACCTTGGTTAGTAAAGTGGATTTGCTCACACCATGTCCATTCCCTTCTTCCCTTGGACGAATGGCTTTTGCACCTGTGGCTGGACCTTTCCTTTTTACCCCCGTTCTCCCCTCCACTTTTGACATCCCTGGGTTACCCATGCTACCCTCACCGTTTGAATTGGTTGGTGCTATAGGGACAAGGCTGTTAGGGCTGGTTCTAACTGCCTCAGGCCCGTGAGATCCCACTCGCTGGACTCCCTTGATCACATCGATCACAGCCCCCGGAGCCGATGAACTAGTTATTCCAGAAGAAGTCCCAAAAGCAGGATTGCCTACTTGGGTGCAGTCCGAGGTGCTACCCCCCACTGCACCTAGTGGGCTAGAGGCAAGACAAGGTAAAGGCGAGCGGGAGAGCCGGCGGGACACCAGTTCGATTTCTTTCTCGATGATCCCTGCTGCCCGTGTTAAAAAAGAGTCCATCGTGGTGTGAGGAGGACCTGGAGGTGCTAGCGCCCCCCTTTATGTCTTCCCATTGCAGGGGAGATGAGAAAAAGGATCGGCAGCTAAATGTACAGACTCGGACGTGCTACTCCTGCTTCAAGGGAACAATACTCAGAAGGGTCTCCTACCTCAAAGGTTTCAACAGCCGGGAGCAGGTGCCTGGAGCGGCTTAAATGCGCCTCCTGGCGCTACCCCCGATGACGTGAGCGGCTCCTGCCGCGCTGCGCTGTGGGCAATGCAGTCCAGCTGCGTGCCCCAGCGAGAAAACAAAGAAACAAAGGCTCCCGCGCTGCGGGTGCCTGGAGCGGCTTAAATGCGCCTCCTGGCGCTGCCCCCGATGACGTGAGCGGCTCCTGCCGCGCTGCGGTGTGGGCAATGGAGTCCGGCTGCGTGCCCCAGCAAGAAAACAAAGAAACAAAGGCTCTCACGCTGCGGGTGCCTGGGGCGGCTTAAATGCGCCTCCTGGTGCTGCCCCCGATGACGTGAGCGGCTCCTGCCGTGCTGCGGTGTGGGCAATAGGGTCCGGCTGCGTGCCCCAGTGAGAAAACAAAGAAACAAATGCTCATTGTGTTGTAGTTTTCTTTTCTTAGGACTTTGCCGTTTTTTTTGCTGCATCTTTCTCTTCAGCTCTGCTAGACTGTTTCGATATTTTCCACTTTGAAAACATTATCAGTATTTCAAACACAGGATACTGGCCTAAATGAGGAGCATATTGACCTCTTAACCGATTATACTCCCTGAAGCAGCTCACGTCAGCACTTAATTTCCTCTCATCAAAATCAATCAGAAATAAGCCTGACAATGTTCTAATTTGCGACAAACCTACATATGACATTCCTTCTTTGAACAAACTACTACCAATATTAAGAAGAGCTATATCTACACTTAAACCTTGTAATTTGTGGATAGTAACTGCATAAGCTAAAGAGACTGGGAACTACTTTCGCTGGACATACAAATCTTTCACAAGTAGAAAACGTACAATGCATCTACCAATCTGCTTAAGTTCACCAACATCATCAAATTTTATAGCTAAGTAGTCCACTTCATTTCTGTTTGGATAATTAATAAATTTCATAACTTTACCCATTACGCCATTCACTAGCCCTTGTTCAACATTCAAATTGCGACGTAAGATTACACGTCGATTTTTACAGATACATAACTGTTTTTCTAATCCTGCAGTTTTTGACACAGACTTTTCTAAACTATTCAATTTTGATTGCAGTTTTTCTGTTCATACCACTGTAACTCATTGATGTTCTATTTTGTAATTTTCTCTAATTTCAATAATTTCTTCTTTTTCCAGTTGCAGAAATTGTTCATTGAATTTACTACACTCCTCAAGTGTTGGCATCAAACAAACATTAGACTTCTCTTCCTTAAAAAAATTATACATTATTTCTGCAGCTGAAACATTACTTAGTAACAGAAATTCATCAGACGTGTTTGTAATGCTCTCTTTCCTTCTTTTGTGAGTACTCCCAGTCCTATGTCCTTTAATTTATCTCTGTATTACATATCTGATGCTTGGTGCATATTTCTGAGTAACTCTTTGTATTCAATGTTTACCCAAATGTTTACATTTCCAATACTTCCCAGTGAATTCCTAGTTTCATTATGTAGTAGTATTTTGAATACAGGTTATGCTTTGACTGGAGTTAGTTGTAGCAGGTCTCCAAAAACTATTAAGTGCTTTCCTCCAAAAAGCACGTTGTAGTCAGTTTTTAATATTTGCTGCATTCTTAAATGTATAAAAGCTAGCATTAGGTTAGACATCATGCTGACTTCATCAATAATTAGTAGCTTTAATTCCTTTAATACTCTTGCACTGCATGGCAAGCATCACCAGATAATTTGTTGAATTCTTATTTGTTGTCGTGTTCAACAGGCAGCATTAAAAATTGATGAAGGGTAACTCCTTTAACCCCTTGCATGCTCAGGATGGCCGGGAGCCGTCCTGAGCCACTGTGGGCGTGTGCTCAGGGCGGCTTCCGGCTATCCTAGCACCCACCCAAGGGGGAAGTGCTGGCGCTCCCCCGTGGGCCGCCCTTCATGCTGCCCCCACCAGAGAGGGCAGCGGAAGCTCTTCCGCTGCCCCCCTCCATGATGAAGCTTGACGCATTGGAAGCCATTTGCTTACAGCGCATCCAGGAGGAGAAGGTGAGTTTCTCCTCGGGGAGGGGGGATTTTGAAAATGAAGAGGCATCGGGGAAATGAAAGGGTTTTCCTTTCCTCCGATGCCTCTTTGAGCATTCCTGCTGTACGATCACATGATCATGCAGCAGGAATGCCCACTAGACACCAGGGATTTTTTTTGTTATAAATCGTTTTTTTGTTGTTCAATGCATGCGGGAAGGGGCCCCTTGGGCAAGGGTCGCTCTCCCTTGGGGGGAATTTTGTGTGGCCGCTTCTGCACCCCTGGGGAGGCAGATCAGCCCAAAAATATTTTAGATGGCCCACTAGACCACCAGGGATATTTTTTTATATAAATGTTTGTGAGGACCAGCCCCTTGGGCAAGGGTCGCTCACCATTATGAGGTGAATATTGTGGCTGTTTCTGCCTCCCTTGGGGTGCAGATCGGCCTTATATTTTTAGGCCCATCTGCCCCCATTGGGGGGGGGGGGGGCAGAAGCCATTAGACACCAGGGATTGTTTTTGTGGTGTTTGGGGAGCAGCCCCTTTGGGGCAGATAGGCCATATGTTTTCAGGCCCATCTGTCCCCAAGGGAGGCAGAAGCCACTAGACACCATGGTTTTTTTAAATGTTGTTGGGGAGCAGCCCCTTGGGCAGGGGTTGCTCCCCTTTTATGGGGGTGAATATTTTGGCTTTTTATGCCCCCCCAAAAGGGGCAGATCGGCCTTATGCTGTTAGGCCCACCTACCCCCCAGCTTGACTGGTGGATTGTGTGTGGACTGGTGCATTATTTGCATATGTGATTGTAATGTTTTATTTCTCCTTTTTATTCTAGTTGATAGCTTTTGGTTCTTGTTTGCGGTTTCAGTAGTGGTTGATCTGCAGTTTTGCATAGATGCATTTATTTGGTAAGAAAAACATTTTTTGTTGTGTTTACACCAAATGAGTATTATTGTCAAGCATGAGTGATTTTTTTGTAAGTGGTGTCCTAACAGCAGCACATTTAGTTTGTGTTTTGAGCGTGAACTTCTTTGTGATGTGTTTTGCGTTGTCTTATGTGCAATTTTCTTTTCTTTTTCTTTTTAGTAGGATATTGTTGGTCCTTGCTGTGTCTGTGCAGAGTAGGTGGTTGTGAGTCTAGCTGCTGCTGACAAGTGAGTGGTATAGTTTTGGAGTATATAGGTCTTTGTGATAAAGCCACATTTTGTTTATTACTTATTTTACGAAGTGTTTGTTGCTGTGGACTTGTTTGACAAGTTACCTTTGTTAGTGAGGATTATGGCTAGCCGCAGAATTACTGCTCAGCAGGTGGTTGGTATGCTTTTTGAATCTTCCTCTGACCATGATTATGAGAACGGCAGTGAGTCTAAGGGAGAGGAGGAAGTGCAAGATTCTGGCAGTAAGTTTTCTGTCCACGAGGAATCATCTGATGATGAAGCTACTCTCAGTGCAGATGAAGTGCCTGTTTTAGAGGATGACACTGATGTGTCGATGGTGCAGCAAGAGGCATCTGGATTGCAGCCTGGGGCTGCAAGGCTTCCCAGTGGAAGTGCTGGACTCTGGGTTGATCCAAAAATGATGCAGCCCGTGTTGCCTGCCTTCAGTGGTGATGCAGGGTGTAGAGTGAATTGTGAAATATTTTTGCCTATATAGTTTTTTCAGTTGTTTATGGATGATGTATTTTTGGCTGAGATTGTTGAGCAGACTAATTTGAATGCTGAACAGTATTTGAGGGACAACAGTGACAGACTTAGGCCCCACTCTAGAGCTACCCGGCACAAATGTCCTACCACCCAGTGTTCCCCTTGTTCTCCAGAGTAAAATGATACCTCACTTGTGTGGGTGAGCCAAGGGCCTGTGACTGGGAAGGGCCAAAAACATAGGGATTAAGGGTATAGCACAGCAAATTCTAAGCACTACATTTAAAAAAAAAAAAATGTTTTTAGCCAATTCTGTATTGGACAGCCACACAAGTGAGGTATCATTTTACTCGGGAGATGAAGGGGAACGCTAGGTGGTAGGACATTTGTGTGGTCACGGTGATCCCACACAAAAATGTGTGGAAAAAGTGATTTTTTTCAGCTAAATTTGAGGTTTGCAGGGGATTCTGGGTAGGGAAACATAGGGAAATCCAATCAAGCCATACCTCCCTGTACTCCCCAGGGTGTCTAGTTTTCAGAAATGTGTGGGTTTCATAGGTTTCCCTAGATGGCCGCTAAGCCCGGGGCAAAAAGCCCAGGTGCCCCCCCTTTCAAAACCAGGTAGTTTTGTGATAGATCATTTTGATTTCTCCACAATACGTTTTGAGCCCTTGCCTGTCGCGGGCACTAGGCCTACTCTCACAAGTGAAGTACCATTTTTATTGGAAGTCTTTGGGAAATGTGGGGTGGGTGGAATTTTGTGGATCCACGCAAATTCCAAAACTTTCCATCACAGAAATGTTAGGAAAATGTTTTTTTTTTTTTGTGACAAAGTTTGAGGTTTGCAAGATATTCTGGGTAACAGAACCTGGTGCGAGCCACACAAGTCACCCCCTCCTGGATTCCCCTGGGTGTTTATTTTCCAAAAATGTATAGGTTTGCTAGGTTTCCCTAGGTGCCGGCAGAGCTAGGGTTCAAAATGTACAGCTAGGCACTTTGCAAAAAACGGGTCAGTTTTCATTGTAAAAATGTGGTGAGTTCACATTGCGTTTTGGGCCATTCCCTGTCGCGGATACTAAGCCTACCCACACAAGTGAGGCACCATTTTTGTCAGAAGACTTTGGGGAATGCGGGGTGGTTGGAATTTTGTGGATCCACACAGATTCAGAACTTTCCATCACAGAAATGTGAGGAAAATGTGTTATTTTTACAAAGTTTGAGGTTTGCAAGGGATTCTGGGTAACAGAACCTGGTGAGAGCCACACAAGTCACCCCATCCTGGATTCCACTGGGTGTCTAGTTTTCAAAAATGTATAGGCTTGCTACATTTTCCTAGGTGCTGGCAGAGCTAGGGTTCAAATTCCACAGCTAGGCACTTTGCAAAAAAAGGGTCAATTTTACTGTAAAAATGTGGTGTGTTCACGTTGCGTTTTGGGCCGTTTCCTGTCGCAGGCACTAGGCCTACCCACACAAGTGAGGTACCATTTTTTGGGGGAGACTTAGGGGAACCGACTTTTGATGCATTTCTGCCTTCCAAATGTAAGACAATGTGTAAAACAAAAAGTCACTTTGAAAAATGTCCTATAATTCACATGCTAGTATGGGTACCCACAATTTCGGAGATGTGCAAATAGCTACTGTTCTAAACTCCATATTTTGTTCCAATTTCGGAAATACATAGGTGTCTTTGATACCTATTTTTCACTCTTTATATTTTACCAAATGAATTGCTATATACCCGGTACACAAAGAAAAACCATTGCAAGATGCTGCTCAGTTATTGGCTCTGGGTTCCTCAGGCTCTTGGCGAACCTACAAGTCCTACATATCCCCACAACCAGAAGGGTCCAGCAGATGTAACGGTATATTGTTTTAAAAAATCTGTCACACTTGGAAGAAGTTACAGGTGAAAACATTGGCACAAATGGCTGTTTTTTTCAACTCATTTTCAATTTTCCTTATTTCCAACTGTTAGTTTTTATTAAAAAAAACTTGAAGGACCTGCACAAATGACCCCTTGCTGAATTCAGAATTTTGTCTACTTTACAGAAATGTATAGAATTCCAGGATCCACTATTGATTTCATACCCATTTCTACCACTAACTGGGAGGAGGTTGAAAGCACAAAAAATAGCAAAAATAGGCTATGTCCCAGTAAAATGCCAAAACTTTGTAAAAAATGTTGGTTTTCTGACAAAGGTCTTTCAGTCCCTGAAAGCTGAGAAGTTGGTGCTTTCAGCACAATAAACTCTTTGCTGATACCATTTGCAGGGAAAAAACAGACGCTTTCTTCTGCAGCACTTTTTTCCCAAATTTGCAAAAAAAAAAAAAAAAGGTAGCTGTATTTTGGCTAATTTCTGGGTCCCCTCAAGGGGAATCAACAAACCCTGGGTACCTTTAAAATCCCCATGATGTTGGAAGAAAATGACACAAATTTGGAATGGATACCTTAAGTGGCCAAAGTGTTACAGGGGCCTAAGCGCGAACTACCCCAAATAGCCAAAAAAAGGCTTAGCACAGGGGGAGAAAGGCCTAGCAGCGAAGGGTTTAATATTATGTGCAGCTAAGCCTGTTGGTGCAGTAACTACACACAACAAATTGGAATCTGTTGTCTTATGTTTTTTCAGTTCCAGCTTGACCGCATATGTACAATAGGGCTGGTTTATATGCAGAACATTCACACTCTTTTTTCTCATGCAAAAATACATGTTCTATTTTACCTTTCACTTCATCAAAAATTTATTTCTGATCTGTATTCAATTGCTGTATTAATTGTTGTGGATCCACCGTTTCCTGTCTTGCTTGCTGTATTGTATTCTTCACCTCACTTGTTGCAATTGCAGCTTAATTTTGAATGATTGGCTTTCCAAGAGGATCTTGATTTACAGGTACTGAACTTTGACTACTCTGAGAACTCTCTCTTGCTATGTCAGCAGCAATTGTTTCTTCTTGTTTAATCTCATCTCTCAACATTTGAAGATACACTAGAATCACAGAGCACTCAATGGTGTCTTTCACAGCATTGAAAAAGTCTTCTTAAGAGTCCAATTCTCCAAATAGCACATTTTCTGTTCACTATGGCTTGAACAACTGCAACAGGTCTAAATAGAAAAACTCTCTTTTGTCTAGATTTTGGCAACTTAGCTTTCAATTAAATTTCATTTGTTATGTCTGACCAAACATCCTTCACATCCATCAACAGCAAATTTTCATTCTCCTTCGTTTTTACTGACATTACTTCTGTATGTATAATGTTGAAGTATTTCATAGAGGCACATCGTTTCTAGATGAGGACTCCTTCTTGGATAGTACGCATCCAGCATGTTAGTCTTTGGAATATCTGTCCTGTGTGCCTTAAATTCCGCAAGATTTTGGATTTCAGAAAAATACTTCAGTACTCTGCTACGAGTATTAGCAAGCCCTAAGCTCACCCATAGAACTCCTCTACATTTAGAAAACAAACTAGCTGAGCTTAACCGGTCTGCACATTCATAAGAGCCGTTCTCTCTCTGTGAGAAAGCATTTTCAAACTAAAACTATACAATTTCTTTGTATGAGTCTTTTCTGCTGAAATCTCTCCCACATCTCCTTCATCTTGGTTTTCTCTGACGTTGTTATATAAGAGATGACGTACAGAGCAACAGCAAATGAGTTTTCTGCAACAAACTATAGATCCATGTTCGCATTCCACGTCCTCAAAATGACAGGATTATAGTTATTGATGTATTTTGAGTATTCTGTTCTTCTGAGGTTGTGTGTGTTCTTTGGTGATTTCCATGTGAGAGTGTTTCTGACTGCAGACAGAAAGCTGTTAACTCTTCCTTCTTTGATCACAGGTCATGGAAATTTAAAATGACATCTTGTATAAAATTTTCCTTTCAATCTATACTTTATACGACAGTTTTCAACACCTATGATTTTGAAATCGTAGAATGTGTTGTCTAAAGATTTTATCAACACTCTCATTTGGGATGATGCAAGTCACATACTGCTGTATGAAAAGCAACACAGACTCATCAGTGTCTATTCCAAACTTTGGGGCATGCTTTACCCATAGTAGCATGTGAATATGTGGAGCACCTCTGGCTTGGTATTCTTTGCACCAAAAGAAATCAGTCACTTCACTGAGAGGTGGATTACTCTTGTTGCAGATAAAAGCCATTGTGGCTTGGAATCTGAGGTTAAAATATCTGCAAACATTTGCAGGGTCCAAGGAGCAGACTTCTCCTGGTGTCTTTAGATCAATGTCGTTTATATTTGAATTTGCCTCTCACAAGAATTGAAGCAGGTCACCCAATGCATACTCAGGACAACTGAGTGCTAGAAACCTTGTAGGTGCTCCTAAATTTCTAAACATTCATTTTAGTTCACCGTGACAATGATGCCAATATTCAGTTCAAGTTGTATTCTAGTTCTTCATCTTTTTCCGTGAATTTTCTCAACAAATTCTCGTGCAGATAGATTTGGCAGGTTTATACCTGTTTTCAAAATTTGGTTTACAGCATATGACAAATCACTTTCAAATAATAGATTAGACATATAATGGATACATTGATGAAATCTAGGATCCTCTGAATAAAGTCTAGTACATCTGTTCTCGGCCGCAGGAATTTGTACAGACCGATCATCATACTTACCACCTACTCCAGTAGGAAAGAGATGAGGGTTTCAAGTTTCAAGTTTATTTTTGTTAGCATAGTTACTTAAAACCATTGCTACAAATACATCAATGATTACTTTAAAAGTTATATTATAAGAATAAATTAATAAAGGTGTTTAATCGAGGTAAGTAATTGTTCGTTTTCCATTGCAATTTATGGTAGGAGATTCATTTACTGAGTGTCGATTGAATGCCTTCCATTTAGGATGAAGTTATTGCTGTGTAGAGAATGGTACAGTTTGGGGGTGCAGGGCTTCCTCCAGGAGCTCTGGCATTTTTTTTCCCACCTGTCTCAAGAACTTCACCAAGCGGCAATTCAGCTGTGGGTCTTCAGGTGCGAAGCAGGCCAACACGGCTTGTCTCCGGGTGCGAATGCCTCGTTGGTTAAAATATGGATGAGGGAAACAGTGAGCTTCTAAACCTTTTTCCCATACACTTAAGGGACTTCCTTTTGCTTTTTTTAGCTGATATAGATCAATAGCATCTCCAACAATGTCTTTTGAATGTAGGGGATGGATGCTTTAATGTTCATAAACTTCTTCTACTCTGCATCAATCCACTTTTTCTATCTTACCTGTTGATGATGATGTATTGTCCTCCAGATGTGTGATATCTTGAAGAATTTTGGCATTTTTATAGCATATGTTACTTTGTACCAGATATGAAGTTGCATTTTTAACTTTACTAACATCTACTAACTCTTGCCATATTTTGTTACTCTTGTTCGAGACACCATCATTTTCTAGAATTACAAGTCCCTCTTCTAAATTTCTCTGTACCCCTAAAGTTTCAACATTTTCCTTAAAATCTAGTGGCAAGTATACAACTCTACCTTTGAGACGTTTCTGGTGCTCAGTTGGAGGTAATTTCCCTGTCTTTGGCTCCATGAGAGCTATAGCTTGAAATTGATATATAGACTGTATTAATATGGTTTCAAAAACATTTAAATCTATAAGCACTTCTGGAACAGGTACCATTTCAACGTTGTTTTCCTCTAACTTATTATAGCAGTACTTATATATAACTTGTCAGGTGGACAAGGTAAATTGCCCCTCTACAAATAAATAAACAGCAAATTCTCACCACTTATTATTATTCTCTTTTTCAGTTTTAATGTACAAATCAAAATTAAAAGTTTGATTTTTGTAGTGAGTGTGTCAACAACATATACAAACACAATTTGGTTGCTCTAAAGAAACTGCATTAATGTTTCTAATCTCTTTTTAGAAATTAACAACACTAATACATCTGTTCTGCTCCACAACTTCTGTTGTTACTAACTCTTCATTTTCTCTATGCTCCTGTTCCGGTCCAAAGAAACTAAATTGAACATCATCACAAAACATTTTTATTTCTACTATACTACCATGCAAAAGGGCTCTATGTATTACTCCTAAACATAAAGCAGGAGTTTTTACATAGTAAAACCTTCTAACAAAATCTCACATTTTTGGGTTGTGTACCCCATACATTCTGAAATTATGAAAGCTGCTTTGACACAGTTTTTGTGATAGACAAGCTAGTGAGTGTCCTTGTAAATTAGTATGCTTTCTTACTTTGCAAGGATCAAATCCTTGCAAAGTACGTATTTTCTGTTTTAAACTTCGAGAAGCAAACATACGGAAGAAATTTCTCAATATATCAATTGATTGTTGACGAATACTACAAACACTATTACAATTCCATTTGTACACAGTGGCCTGTCTATGCCTTCCTTGCACCTCTTCAGCAATTACTTCCTCAACATTTCTAGGTACCATTACTTCTTTTGGAATAGGAGTTCCATTTTTTATCTCATAACATCATCCAGCGTCTTCATTCTGTTTAAAACCAAGATAAATAGTTTCCTGTTCAGAGCAAACAACTTATCAACTACACATTCACCCTTTTTTCTTATTGATTTTTTTTTATTACGGTTTTATATAGCGTGAACTTGACCTGAAGGTATAAGAGCACTTTACATGAGCAACACTTACGTTACAGACGGACACATTCATTTTTGTTAGGCACGGGGAGGTTAAGTTATTTGCCTAGAATCACAGGATGTTGAGCATCCCTGCCGAGATCCGAACCCAGTTCCCCAGCTTCAAGGTCGTCTGATCTAGCCATTGTGCCACATCCTCTCCTTCTTTTATACTTCTTCATAGATGCTAACAAGTTGAGAATTACTCTAGTACAGAACAGTCTACCTCTGATTTCCTTGAACTGCCTCTTCCTTCTGCTTAAAAATCTCTCCTTTTTTCAATAACTTGTTACTTTTTTTATATGAGACTTTTTGTGTTTTGGTTCTCTGTTATAGTTTTGTTTTTCTTTACTTCTTTTGCACTTTTTCCAGTTGTGCACAACCAATTTTATGAAATGTCTTGGTCCTCTTACCAGCAAGCCTTTTCTCTTTGACCGTCTTTTCTGCATTTTGTCCCTTTTGTTTTTCAGTTCTGAGAAGACACTCTATTTGCTGCTTCTTCTTTCTTCTCTGACTTTTTGTT
Source organism: Calotriton arnoldi (assembly GCA_963921515.1). NCBI lineage: Eukaryota > Metazoa > Chordata > Amphibia > Caudata > Salamandridae > Calotriton > Calotriton arnoldi. The sequence continues at coordinate 81,317 of CAWUFW010016966.1, read as the reverse complement.
GGCATGGTGATTCTCTGTAGATAACTAGATATTGATGTCTGAAAACAAAAATAGAGACGAACATTCATCACTCAATTACATAGTATCACATTACATATTTTAACTAAACGTTTACTCTACATGAGGATATATAGCTCAGGCAATCTTCAGACTACACGTGTTACCTTTTAAGTACGTAGCACCCACCCTATTAACTACCCACATCCTACCTTACTGCTTAGTTATATGTATGGGTGAGTGAGAGGTTGCTCATGCAGCTACTCACATACACACTCACACACTCACCCATAGAGTTACTCACATACCCTCTTACTCACCCATACACCTACTTACACAGACATTAACTAATAGGAGCATACCCTATTGACTGACCGCCTACCTCAGGGGACAGTCATGTGGTAGCAGAGTAGCTTAAAGCTTGAGAAGGGCTGTACATGTTTCATTTGAATGTATCAGATCCCTCCCAGATATCTGATTGACTGTGTGAGTCCCTATCAGGAGGTGACATTCAATGAGTATGTAACTTTGTTGGTAAATGACAACCTCTCTTTGCGATCTCTGTAGTTCACTAAATGTGTCATTAAGGGGCTGCATGAATTGCCTTTTAGGTGTGTTAGTGAGCATTCAATGATATACGTATATGTGCAACTACCTGTTTTAGAAAGAGACACATATTAGCTGTGTCTCTCTATGTGAGTGAAAATGTCTTTGCTTCTGTCATTAGTTCAGTGGATATTTTAGTGTCTGTCAGCTTTTCTACTTAGATGTGTCAGATTAAAGTCTGGGTACATGGTGGCTATATAATTGAGCACATGGGTTTCTATGAGCGTATACGGCTCACTGAACCTTCAGAGTACTTATATTACCTTTTAAGCAAATACCAGCCTGCCACATGGCCTACCTACAACCTCCCTCAGTGGTGAAGTATACATATTATAACAATAGCTTAAGCATTCTCTGGGAGTTCTAAATGTGAAGGTTGACCTAGCAGTGAAACTGCACGCAGAGCCTCAAGGATAGCAGGCCCGAGACATAATGCAAGGGCTACTTCTCTGCATGGTAGACTTCAAACAGTCAGTTCTTTAGCAGATATCTGAATGAGTGTCTCAATTCCTATCTAGAACTGTGATTGAATGTCTAACTAAGTTTGTTAGTAAATAACTGCCTCTCTTTGTGACATCGATGGTTCTCTACATGTGTCTGTAAGGGGTGCATGGATTGCCTCCTGGATGTGTTAGTGAGTTTTGGGTTTTTTCCAGTGTGTGTACAACTGCCTCCATTACCAATAGATACATATCACTTCTGCCTGTCTGTGTGAGTGAATGTTCATGTGCTTCTATTACTTTCCCACTGGGTGTTTTAGTGTATGAATGCTTTTCTACTTATGTATGTCAGATTAAAGTTTGGGACGCAAGGTGGATGTATAATTGGGCACATGGGCCTCTAGGAGTGGATATAGCTCACTTAAACTTTGCAGTACATTCCATACATTCTAAGCACATGCCAACCTGCCTTAAGACCTACATGCAGCCTATCTCAGTGGAGACTTATACGTGGTAAAAGAGTAGTTTATAACTTTTGTAGGACTTTTCAAAGTGAAAATTGGCCTAGCAAGAAAAGTGCATGTTCATGGTCAAATGTAGCAGGCCCAAGACATGATGCAAGACCTACCCCTCTGCATGGTAGAGTTGAAAGTGTCAGTTTTTTACTAGATATTTGAATTAGTATGTCAGTTCCTGTTTGGGGCTCTCACTGCAAGTGTATATAAGTCTGTTGTTAAATTACTGCCTCTCTTTGTGACATGAATGATTCTGTAAACATGTCTGTAAGTGCCTGCAATGATTTGCTTCCTGGGTGTGTTAGTGAGTATTCAGTTTTTTTAATATGTGTACAGCGGCTTCCATTACCATTAAATACATATCAGTTCAGCCTGTCTGTGTCACTGAATATTTAGGTGGTTCTCTAACTACCTCACTGGGTGTTTTAGTGTCGCTCTGCTTTTCTACTTAGGTATCTCATATTGATTTATGGGTACCAGGGTGCATATATAATTGGACACGGAAATCTTTAGAAGCGCATATACCTCACTAAACGTCACAGTAAATGTGCTACATTTTAAGCATACACCACCCCACCCTATGACCTAGCTGCAGCCTATGTCAGTGGTGACTTATATATGGTAAAAGACCACTTTATGCCTTTCTCAGGGCTTTTACATGTAATGATTGGCCTAGCCATAAAACTGCATGCACAGGCTCAGGTGTACCAAGCTAGATACATGATGCAAGGGCTACTTCTGGGTTATTTAAGTGTGTATGCAACAACGTCCATCAGCGCTACATGCATAACAGTTGTGCCTGTCTGTGTAAGTGAATATTTTTTTTTTGATACTCAATTTTTGTGTAAACAAAAAGAGAACAATACATCACAGGTAATCCATAACAAATGATACAATTAAATAATTGTCGATGTAGTCATGCGCGAACATACATGTCGCTCCCATTTTGAGCGAACTATCATTTGCCATCATACTCTGAGAGGAGACAGGATACTCATACTTCATAGTTGGTTCAACCATTTGCCCCAGACCCTTGGGTGTTTGGTTGGACATCCTCTAGCCACAAACAGTGATTTCTCTTGCACTGTGCATCAGTCCACTCCCTTGCGCCATCTAGGTAAACTTGGGGGGTCAGACTGTTTCCATGTCGCTGCGATGTCTCGCTTGGCCACCATGGTGGCGGTACCTAGGAAGAGCTTGTCTGGCCTGGACCCATCCAGGCCATCCATGACACCCAGGAGGAGGCTCAGGGGGTTATGTGGCACCACCCAACCAAGGGCACCTGTGAGTTCAGTCTCTAGTGCTTCCCAGTAAGGGGCAAGGCGGATGCAGGATCAGACCATGTGATAGAAGTCAGCTGGCTCTAGTCCGCAGCGCGTGAAGGCTGGCGAGGGTCGCAGACCTGCCTTATAAAGGCGGTCTGGGGTTAGGTAAGTGTTGTGAAGATAATATAGCTGAATTAAGCGAAATTTAGAGGTAGTAATGATTTTGGGGGCCATTAAGGCATCCGGCCAGTCCTCGTCCTCAAGGGGACCCAGCCACCCCTCCCATCGGTGTCTAAGTGAGTCAAGCGAAGTTGGGCTTGTTGGTTAGAGAATCGCAACACCCCACCCTTTCCCAAGTCTTCCATCATGATTTGTGCTTCCATTGGACTGAACTCTGGAAGGGTAGTACCCGTTGCTAGATGTGTATTGAGAGCGTGGCGTAATTGTAAATACTTGTAGAACTGCGATTGTTGGAGGGTGTAGCGATTTTGTAGGTCTTGAAATGATCGTAAGTGGTCCCCCACCCAAATTGTGATATACCAATAAGGTCCCAGCCTTTGATTCCCTCCAAAGCTCACACGTCCCTCAGCCAATCTCCCTGCCAAAGGGGTGTTTGTTGGATTAATTTGTTATCCCACCGAGTATGGTGCAAGGCAGCGTGCCAGGCCAGCAGGACTGCACGGGTCACCAAGGGCAAGGCTCTGGGCATCGGGCCTCCATACATCATAGCCTGGATTTGTGAAAGGCCCAGATCCCTCAACTCGGACCTGTAAGGTGGATCAGACCTGCCGCCAGTAAACCAGTCATGTAAGACGAGCAATCGGGTGGCAAAGTAGTATAGATAGAGATCACTCATACCCATTCCCCCATCAAAAGGCAGGATCCGGCAGTGGGCGAGAGCTATACATGGTCTCTTGCCCCCCCACAGGAACTTTGTGGCCATGCTGTCTAGTTGTGTAAGTGAATACTAACATGCTTCTGTCACAGTCTGTATGGCTGTTTTAGTCTCTGTCTATTTTTCTACTTAGGTACATCAGATTGAAGTATCGCTGGCAGGGTGGATATATAATTGGGCACATGGGTCTTAAGACTGCATATGATTTACTAAAACTTCAGAGTATATGTGAAACTTTTTAAGCATATAACACGCTACATTATTACGTAGATGCAGCCTATCTCAGTGGTGAGCTATACAGGGTAAATGAGCAGTTTATGCTTTCACTAGGACTTTTAAATATAAAGGTTGGCCTAGCTGTAAAACTAAATGCAAGGGCTCAAGTGTAGCAGTCCTGGGACATTATCCAAGGGCTTCTTCACTACATGGTAAACTTGAAAGAGCCAGTTGTTTAGTAGATATCTGAACGAGTGCTTCAGTTCTCTTTGTCTGATATATGGTTCTCTAAATATGTCTATAAGAGTTTGCATACATTGCCTCCTTGGTGTATTATTGAGTATTGGGTTATTTATGTGTGTGTGAAACTGCCTCCATTAGCACCGGATACATATCAGCTGTGCCTGTCTGTGTGAGTGAATGTTTAGGTGCTTCTCCAACTTCTTAACCGGGTATTTCAGTGTCTGTCTGCTTCTCTACTTAGGTATGTCAGATTTAAGTCTGGGTGTAGGCTGGATGTGTAGTTGGCCACATAGGTCTCTAGGACTGCATATACCTCAGTCAATATTCAGAGTAGATGTCTTACGTTTTAAGCATATAGCTCTCTACAGTATGGCCTAGCTGCACCCTTCCTTAGTATTGATTCATATGTTCTAAAAGAGCAATTTATAACTTGTGTAGGATTTTTAAGTATGAAGACAGCCCTAACAGTAAAACTGCATGCACAAGTCAATTACACCACATCTAACACATAATGTATATATTTCTACTTAGGTATGTCAGACTAAAATGTGGATGGCACAGTACATGTACACTTCAGAACAAAAATCTTTATAAGCACATATAGCTCACTCAAATATTCAAAGAATATATCTTATATATAGCCACATAGCACCCTGCACTATAGCCTACCTAGCAGTCCCATAACATGTTTTTGAAAATGTACTAGTATCTGACTATCTGTTTTGAAAGCTCTAGAAATATCAATGTACATTGCTAAATAAATAACTCAGTGCTTCTATTATGAATTTGAAACATATCTTTAACTGCCTTTGATACTGCTACACATATATCTACTTTGTGAGTATCTTAGTGAATCTATAAGTACTTCTCTTGATCCATGAGTGGGTGGGAGAGAGCCCCTATAATTTAAAAACATGTATGTCACATTCATCCTAGGCGCTATACTTAAATAGTACTTGCATAACAGTGCATACAGTGTTATATTTCATATTCTCAATCTACATAAAATTAAATAACTTATCTCGCCATGTATGCACATACAAATCTACCCTGTAATTATCCAACACCTACACTAAAGAGTATGTAACACATAGCTATCACCTTTGAGAGATTCATATTTCAAACACAGCTACAGTGCATACTTTCCACTTTTAAATATGAGTGTTCTTTTCTTCTTTATAATAGAATAAATAAGACTACAACTCCCAGAATTCAAATGAAAACATTCGTTATAAGCAGCACATCATATATACACATATAAAAGTTTGACATCTTACACTACATTATTACATATATGTTTAACCATTACTGTGCTCTCTTTTCTTCTACCACTTACAGAATACAGTAAGGGAATACAAGTGCAATATACACTTCCATGGAAACACATTCTAAACTAACTTGACAGGCACCTAGTCTGTACCTGAGACAAACTATATCTTAGTTACCCTATAATAGATATATAAAAACACTTACAATTTTAATTATATATCATCCTTTCTTTTTTAAATACTTATATATATTTCAAAATCTTTTTATCAGAATATGACATAATTATCCACCTTATTAATATTTTTTTTTGCTTACAAAGAAATTTAATTAATATACCAGAATATTGAGCTCATTGGTAAAATCACTTTTTTTACTCTTATTAGACAGATGCAATATTCTCAGGGTTTGTGAAAACTTAGCAGAAGAATGGCAAACCACTCTCATACAAATCAACCATAAATGGCAACCTTCTGAAATGTACATTGCCTGATACTGCAAAAGTCAGCAAATAAAAACATTCCTTTCATATTTCATTATTGTAACTGCATTTCTGAATGGTTACTCTCTATTAACCCTTACAGTCCTTTTTAGAGATAGTCCAAAATGCATGCCTTTGTGTCAATAAACTTGCTATAGTCGCAATCATTGCGATGAATTTGCAAAAAGAAAAACAGGAGTTGGAAAACCTACTTTCCTTTATAGTTTTATATTTTTAACACTATACTACACTTTTCAGCTAAATCTTCACTAGGTAATCTTGCTTACTTATAAAACAAAGAACCTAAACCTCTCCAATTTGAAAAAAATGAATACTTGTTTCTTTAACACCCTTCCCCCAATACACCCTCTGCATATTCTCCATAGAAACCCACTAGAGCTAGAAGGTCACAAGTTCACAGCACATTCCAGAAGGGCCATACTAGTTACAAAATGAACTACAGCAGGTGTGGTTTACTGCACATACTGTAAAGCATATCCAACTCTCTATTACATTTTTTTCTATTTACCAGACCCAGTCAAACATCTATTTACTAATCATTTTCAAATGCTAACTACTTTTTTTCACCTGCATATTCCCTCTACCCAATCACATTTTTTGTTTCTTTCAAACATCCAGCACACATGCATTTTCACTGTCTTTCATAGTACCAACTGTGATATTGAGCTCCAGACCTGTCCTGTGTGCCACTCCTTCCTACATAATGTTTAGAGTGTGGATTGTGATCCACAGCTATGTCTATTCAGCTAAAGAAGCTGCAGTAAAGAGAGGTATTGACAGTGACTTGGGTTTGCTAAATGTGGAGATTAGTTGGTTTGACCAGAGAGGGTTAAAGTTTCCTCAGTTGCTAGCTTTGTTTAAAACCATTATGGATTGCCGAGCTCCTCGCCTCATCATTGTGCACTGTGGTGGCAATGACCTAGGTACATTGACTGGGGTAGGGCTGGAAATACTAATGAAAGATACCTTTGCAGAACTGATGCCACTTTTCCCTCACACTGTCTTGGTGTACTCTAATATATGCCAAAGACAGAAATGGAAGTGGTCAAATCAATTCTGCCCACAGATTGACAAAGCCAGGAAACATGTTAACAAATCTGTTTCTGCTTTCCTCAGAGACCATAACATGGGCTCTATCTACAACAATCTACGTTTTGACATGCATGGAATGTATAGAAGTGATGGAGTTCACTTTACAGATGAAGAGAACAGGGTGTTTCTAAGCAAACTGAACCTCTGCATACAGTCTTTTCTGTAGCTGTCTTACACACACTCTCAACACAAAGGCTCTTGTCAGAGCCACCCAAGGACACAAACTTTTGTTCATTTTATTGTAAATCATTTTTTTCTTTAGAATTTTTGAAATTCGCGACGACATGGCGATGGTTGCGAACACGTCACGTAATCGCAAAACAAAAGCAGACATTCAACAACCACCACCACATACACAGATTTTAACTTAAAAAATTAATTCTAAGTATTACTATACACACATTACTAACTACAACACTACTTAAAAAACATGTGTGTGCCCATATTTTTATAGTAAGTTTAAAAAAAACTTGCTTGAACTCTACTTTCTGTCTTCGCGATGACACCGATAGTCACGGGGACTTCGGTAACCGCGACCATCGCGCCTATTTTAAGAGGTGTAAAACACATATATGCACACATTTTACAGTATTTTAGACACTAGGGTTGATTACTGCACTGTTTAAAGTCATATTTTTATAGGGAGTTTGTATAAAAACAATCTTTTAAACCAGTTTTCCATTTTCACCATTGCTCTGAGAGTCGCAATGACTTCGGTAATCGCGACAATCGCGACTTTTTTTACAAAGTGTTAAACACATATATGCTCACATTGTACAGTATTTTAGACACTAGGGGTTTATTAGTGCACTGTTTAAAATCATATTTTTCAAGGGAGTTTATATAAAAAAATATCTTTAAAACTGATTCTCTGTTTTCGCAATGATGCCGGGCATTGCAATGAGATCGGTAGACGAGAACACCGTGAATATGTCGTGGAGTGACAAAACAAAAGCAAACATTCAATAGCCATGACCACATACAAAACTTATAACTACAAAAAGATTATAACCAACACACTAAGCACAGTACTATCTAAAAGACTCTATAATAGCATGTATAACTCCCATAATATCTCTATAACACAAGGTATAACTCTTTTAGTGGAATCTGTGACTGCATGTATCACTGTAACAGAGAGTCTCTCATTCACTGTTTAAGTATTTCAGTGGATCCGTGAGATGGTACAGCAGTCTATCAATGGTTCTGTAACAAACTGTGTGACTGTCTCAGTGGATTTATGACTGGGTGCATCAGTGTCTCAATGGATCTGTGATTTGGTTGCATGAGTCTCTCAGTCAATCTGTGAGTAGGTGCATGAGTGCCTTTGACCATTTGAAAGTAAGTTTATGACTGTCTGATTGGTTCCGTGAGTGAATATATAAGTGTCTAAGTGCAAGTCTCAGTGGGTGCGTGAGTGGGTGCATGAATGTCTGAGTGGGTCTGTGATTGAGTGCATAAGTCTCTCAGTGGGTCTATGACTGGGAGCATGAGTGTCTGAGTGGTTCTGTGAATGAGTGCATGGATCTCTGAGTGTAACTGTCAGTGGGTGTGTGAGTCTCTGAGTGTATGAGTGACTGGGTGCATAAGTCTCTGAGTGGGTCTGTGACTGGGTGTGTGAGTGACTGTATGGATGTGTGAGTGTCTGAGTGGTTCTGTGAGTGGGTGTATGAGTGTCTGAGTGAATCTGTGAGTGGGTGTACAAGTGTCTCAATGGGTCTGTGTTTGAAATAGGGGTCTCTAGTTGGCAATGGTTTGCACCTTTGTCCAAGTAGGGACCCTTTTTCCTAGACAGGGTAAGGGGGATACACTTCTAAAATAACCCCTGCTCACCCCCTTGGTAGCTTGGCACAAGCAGACAGGCTTATCTCAGAGGCAGTGTGTAAAGTATTTATGCATGCATACAGTGACACAGTGAAAACACTACAAATGGACACCACACCAGTTTAGAAAATAAGCAAATCCTTATCTAAACCAAACAAGACCAAAAATGACAAACATCTGCAATACGGTTCTGAAAAATATGCAGTTTGCAAGAAAATCTTAAACTTGTAGAAATATCCACAAAACACAGTTCTTCTGAGTCTATAGCTCCGTCCGGGGCTACCGCGATGCTGAAAACAACACAGTCTAACAGTTCCAGCTGACAGCGTTGGTACGGGCCAGCTAAAGCATTGACAGACTCATGAACAGTACCTTTCTCGCTGCGGCCGACACATTGGTGCAAATCGGTTGGGGCAACCCTTGCGGTTCCATGTCCAAAATGGAAGCAGTGCAGGGTGCGGTGCCCTCACGAAGCGGTGAAGGCAGCAGCTCGTTGACGATCATCCAGACGGCTTTGGTGAGACCAAGGCTTACGGTGCAGGGTGAGGCGGTGCTCAATGCAGTGCTGGCAGGTTGCGGTGCAGGCAATAGAGTCGGTTGATGTTCAGGTTGTTCAGCGACGGTGTCGGTGACGTCCAGGCAGGGTGAGGTGGTGCAGAGTGTGGTGCCCACAGGAAGCGGTGCAAGCAACGGCTCGGTGATGATCATCCAGATGGCATCAGTGAGATCAAGGATGCGGTGCGAAGTATGGCGGGGCCTTCTGCGGTGCCTTCACAACACGGAACCTGAGACGGACTCAGTGACAGAGTCGGCTTCTCCTTTCTTCTACGGCGACTGAAACCAGCCGTTCCAGAGACGGTGCCCAGAAGGATGGTGAGGTATTTGCTGTTCCTGACACCTCTTGAACAGGAGGGAAGCTCCACTTCAAGCACTTTGAGACACTTTACAAGCAGGATACATACACAGTCCTCTCCTTGGCAGAAACAGCTACTGCAGGCCAACCCCAGACAGCACACAGCAAAGGGGGCAGTACTTCTCCTTCAGCTTTTCCCAGCTCTTCTCTTTGACAGAGGTTCCTCTTGATTTCCAGAAGTAATCTAAAGTTCAGGGGTCTGGGCCCCACTTTTTATAGCACAAATGTCTTTGTTCTCTGGTGGCAGAGAAGCTCTTTGCCCAGCTAAAACCAGGTCTGTCCTCTCTGGTGCAGCTTTCTGGCAGGCGGTGGAGACAGCATTGTCTAAGGCAGACCAGGCCCATTCAGGTGTGAAAGAAATCTCTTCCCTCTACTTTGAATGCAGCCCGGTCTATTCAGCCCAGCCCTGACACACCCTGGAAGGGCAGGACACACCTCACCCCTCCACCCCCAAGTGGCTGTCTGAACAGAATGCACATCCCCAGTCCCTGTCACTCCACAGCCAAACAGTCAATACACAAACTTAGCAGAGGCACACTGGATGGCTAAGGAAGAAAATACATACTTTCTAAAAGTCGTATTTGGATATTTTCAAACCCAGAAGGTAAAAATCATCCTTACTAAAAGAGGCATCTTTAGATTCTGAGTAGTTCAGGCATAATACACTCAATTTTCGTATCTTGTTTCCATGGGCAGTTATACTTCTAAGATTTTATAAGTAAACTCCCCATTCTATCCCATGGGACAGAAAGCCTTCCAATAGTGAAAAACTAAATTGGCAGTATTTCACTTTCAGGACATGCCACACACATCAGGGCATTCCTACCTTTCACACACACTGAACCCTGCCCACAGGGGTACCTTGGGCCTACCTTAGGGGTGACTCACATGTAAGAAAAGGGAAGGTTAGGGCCTGGCAAGTGGGTGCACCTGCCAGGTCAACATGGCAGTACTAGACTGCACACAGACACTGCAATGGTAGGCCTGAGACCCTTTTGCAAGGCTGCTTGTGTGGGAGGCATAATCAGTGCTGCAAGCCCACTAGCAACATTTGGTTTACAGGCCCTGGGCACACACAGTGACCTGTATTAGGGAAGTAACATTAAACCAAATAAGCCAGTTATGGAAACACTAATCCATGACAACAATTGACACAGAGGGCATATGCACTTTAGCACTGATCAGCAGTAGTAAAGTGCCCAGAGTCATAAAACCAACCAAAACAGGGTCAAAAACAGGAGGCCAAAAAGCAAAACGTCTGGGGATAAACCTGCTGAAAAAGCCAGGTCTAACAGTCTGTGAATGTGAGCATAAGCCTCTGAGTGGGTGAGTGAACGGGTACATGCATGAGTGTCGGAGTGGGTCTGTGACTGGGAAGGCAAGTCTGGATGGGTCTGTCAGTGGTTGTGTAAGTCTTTGAGTGGGTAAGTGTGCATCTGAGTGAGTCTATGAGTGGATGTGTGAGTCTCTGAGTGTATTAGTGAGTGACTGAGTGCATAACTCTCTGACAGAATCTGTGACAGAGTGTGAGTGACTTTAAAGGTATGTGAGTGGGTGTATGAGTGTCTGAGTAGATCTATGAGTGGGTGTATGAGTGTCTTAGTGGGCCTGTCAGTAGGTGTGTGAGTTTCTAAATGGGTCTGTGCGTACATATGTGTAAGTGGGTCCGTAGGTGGTTGCATGAGTCTCTGAGTGGGTCTGTACATGGGTACGTGACTCTCTGAGTGAGTCTGTAAGTGGATGAATGAGTATTTGAGTGGGTCTGTGAGTGGGTACATGACTGCCCAGGTGGATCTGTGAGTGGGTGTTAGAGTCTCTAAGTGGGTATGAGACTGTGCGCCTGAGTCTATGAGTGGGTCTCTAAGTAGGTGTGTGAGTCTCTGAGTGGGTCTGTACATGGGTGCGTCACTCTCCGAGTTAGTCTGTAAGTGGGAGCATGAGTACCTGAATGGGTATGTGAGTGGGTACATGAGTATCTGAGTGGGTATGTGACTGGATGTGTAAGTGTGTGAGTAGCTATGTGAATGGGTATATACTTGTCTGAGTGAGTTTGTGAGTGCGTACATGAGTCTGTGACAGTAATCGGCGAGTGTGTACAAATATTTATATATTTTTGTTTTATATTTTCATCAATATTCTCGATGTCACCGCACTATTTGTTATGTCCCCGCGATGGTACATGGGGGTCCGTGCTTGCCGTGGCAGCGTTGTTGTGAATATCGTTTATGATTAAAAAAATCAATTTTGAACACAACTTGTGTCACTAGCACCCTGATTTCTCAAACATGGGGTCAGTGTATCTCCACCCTGACCCCTTATCTTAGCTTTCATAGACATTTTCAGCCCCAGAACCATTTCCGATCGTTAAAATGGCAGGCGCAACTTTATTTTCAGGTTGCGTCCAGCCAATCACAGCATTCCTGCAGGCGTGCTCTCGCGATTTACCTCAACTACACCGCGATTTAACTGCGATCACCGCAAAACCACCACAACTTTCTGTTGAGGTTGCATCCAGCCAATCAGAGCATCCCTGCTGGCATGTGCTTTCGTGATTTACCTTGAAAACTTTGCAATTTCACCGCATTCACCGCGAACCTGCCACGAAATATCCACGGCCAGCAATTTCACTACATTGTTTGGTTTTAATTTCACAAAAACTACTGAAGAAGTCCACTTAAGCCCTGAGATCCTTAGGAGTAAAGTAGAATAAATTCCCTAATCAGTAGTGTCCTGTGAGGCGCTTTTCCAGAATGGTGGAGAAAAGGGATGTGGCCTCCAAAGACCCTTCAGCAATCCCCCTGTGTGGGACTTGCTGGAGGTAACAGGAGGGCTTGTTGGCCTCCAAGGACCCTCTGGAGCCAAGGGGACCTCATTCCCCAACCTGCAGCACTCCAGGAGGAATAGGACATGTTACAACGCAAACATTTACAACGCATGCCTTTACAATGCAGTTTTTACATCGCAACATCCATTACAACGCATGATTTCACAACGCACGCCATCACAACGCATTTTTAGAAACTACATTTACAACGCATTCCATTACAACGCATACCACTACAACGCATACCATTACAACGAATAATACTTTTAGGGCAACAGTAGGGTAAGTGTTGGATAGTGTAGGGGTAAAATTACTATTCCCACTCCCGTGAGTGCAACAGTAGGGTAAGTGTTGGATAGTTTAGGGGTAAAAATTACAATTCCCACTCCAGTGAGTGCAACAGTAGGGTAAGTGTTGGATAGTGTAGGGGTAATGCGTTGTAATGGCATGCGTTGTAGTGACATGCATTGTAATGGCATGTGTTGTAGTGACATGCGTTGTAATGGCTGCATTGTAATGGCATGCGATGTAAAGGCAGTTGCGTTGTAATGACTGCGCTGTAAATGTAGTGCATTGTAATGACTGCGTTGCAATGGTTGTTTCCCCTCCAGGAGGTGTGTTTGCAGAGTGGTGGAGAACGGGGGCAGGGCCTCCGGCAAATTGCCGGACTTTGTTTTCTTTCCTTATTTAGAGAAGGGGGGCTGCATAGCTCCCTTCCCTGGGGAGATTTTGACCCCAAGGACCCCAACCCTGGGGCCTGGCCACTACTTTATTTTTTTCAATGGTAAAAGAGGGGAGGGGGGTGTGCGGCCCCACTTCCTGGGCCAATTTTGGCCCTAGGGAACCCCATCCCCTGGGGCCCAGTCTTTTTAACAAATAATTAATTAATACTAGGGGAGGAGGGCCGCAGTCCCCCTTTCTGGGCCAATTTCCACCCCAGGGACTGCATCCCCAGGGCCCAGACTTTTAGAGATGAGGAGGGAGGCTGCACGGTCCCCCTCCCTGGGCCAAATTGGGCTCCGGGTACCCCATCCCCCGGGGCCTGACCATGTAAAGTGGGTGCCACCAGGTCACCTACTCACCACTGGGAATGTGGGGGGAGCCTCAAGCCCCCGTGGTCCCTGCCAGCTCCATGCATCCTGCTGGAGCCGGCATTGCTTTTGGACAGAGGGAGCTGCTGAACACACAGCTCCCTCTGTCCAAAAGCAATTCTGCTCTGCTTCGAATAAGCGAGAGCATTTTACATGCTCTTGCTTACTCAAAGCGGAGCAGTGTTTGCTATGGCCTAAAGCCATAGCAAACTGCAATGTCCCGGGGGTGGGCACCCAGGGACATATCTGGAGCCATCCCTGAGGGCTTGCAGTCCCCAGGGACATCTAGGGCTTCATGAGGGGGCTGTGCAGCCCCCTACTTTGCTGGACACAGACCTAGGGAGGTGGTGATCCCCAGGGCTGCGGGGGTCCGTGCGGCTCCCCATCCTTAATTATTTACATTTGCCCTGGGGAGGTGGCGGTCCCCAAGGCTGCAGGGTGGGGCGCATGCCCCCCTGCATTCATTTCTTATCTAGCCCGGGGGAGGTGGCGGTTCCTGGGGCTGTGTGGGGGCTGGAGCCCCCAAAAAACCTTTACTTACAATTAGCCCCGGGGAGGTGGTGGTCCCTGGGGCTGCAGGGGTTGGCCCAGACAACCCCGCATATATTGTAATGAATGCCACAGGGAGTTGGTGGTCCCCAGTCCTATGGGGGGCCGCTCAGCCCCCTCATTTATTTTGACTAAAGCTCCGGGGAGGTGGCGGTCCCCGGAGCTGCAGGGAGGGCTGTGCACCTTCCCTGCATTATTTGAATGTAAAGACCTGGGAGGTGGCAGCCCCCGGGGCTGCAGGGGGTCCACGTGCATCCCCATTTTTAATAAAACATAAAGCCCCTGGGGAGGCCATATGGGCCACTGTGGACTAATCTATCATATAGATCCGGGAAGGTACCCAGGGCGCGGGGGTGCCACATGAGCACCCCCTGCATTTTTTAAAAACATGCCCCCAGGATTTGGCCCACTCGGGGGTTCTTCTAAAGTTTTAAAATGAGCCAGACGAACTTTAATTGGCACTGTATGATCAACCGTACCTTCAGTGGCTTCTGGATGTTTTCAGCTTGATGGTCAAGTCGAGCTCACACACTTGCTGCACTGTCTCTGGGGCTGACGGCAGATTAGAGCAATATGAATCTGAGCTGTCTGCACCCTCTGCTGGTGAACAAGAGCTTGTGCAGATTCTCACAGATGCTGGTTTCTATTCCCTGAACAAGATTTCCCACTACTATTAGGCGAAGATATGTCTGTGAGTGGGTCTGAATATGGACAACTACAGCTTTTTAAAGAAAGAGGTAGGTGTGCCAAATTATCATTAGAGGCCTGTTTTGATTTTCAAGCGGCATAGCATAAAGAAACCTC
This sequence comes from Calotriton arnoldi, assembly GCA_963921515.1. Taxonomy (NCBI): domain Eukaryota; kingdom Metazoa; phylum Chordata; class Amphibia; order Caudata; family Salamandridae; genus Calotriton; species Calotriton arnoldi. Next base: position 66,275 of record CAWUFW010016966.1, on the reverse strand, counting down.
CTCCCAAATGAGCGTCAGCTCTTGGGCCGATCATATCGGCCTTAGCACTTTTACTTTTAAGACAGGGCCAACTAGATCGGCCTGTGGCACTTCTTTGGTTAATAAGGTTTGCTAAGAATGGCATGCACACATGAAGGCACATATATTTTCCTGGCAAAGGAGGGAACTTTCCACACTAAGATAGTTGAACACATGAGAACATATATACAAACCAAATACACAGGTCAAAAGAAAAATAAGAGAGAGGCATTATTAGAACTATAGGCCATCTTCAAAGAGGCCCGATCGATAGTCCTGCACTACAGATAGCAAAGAAGGCATCAGCACCTCCCCAACCATTTGCAAGTTTGGAGGTGCTCTCTCTCCCATTCTCCCCACATTAGGATGCTCTAATCCACTGGTTGAAGACGTCTATGGGCCTCCCACTGAGCAACGAGCAGTTAGGCCCAGAAATGAGGGACTAACAGGCCAGTAAGCCCAAGCAATCTTAGAGCAACCCCAGGCCATTGCAAGGGATCCCAGAAGTTCAAACCCCCATCTGTCGCACCCGACACAAGGAACCCCAGTGGTGCAGAGAACACGCACCTTCGCTGATTTAGGCAAGCACACACGAGTGACAGGGAGGTGTGTAGCAGCTCTAGACAGTGACGCAGCTAGTAGGAGTAAAGAAGGGCGCCCAAGTCCCCCGGGATCTGATGATGAGGGCGAGACTACAGGACTTGCCAGTCACCCAAGGAAGAAAGACGAGAGCTGATGCTCAAGGCAGAAGGGGCACACAATGACACCCGCCTCATACTGTCTACCACTAGCTGACCAGAAGAAGAACCAGTAGTCATGGCACTTGTAAACAATATACCATACAACTTTATAATAGACACAGGAGCGGCAAGGTCATGCCTAAGGGAAGGGATGGTCCCCTTATCGAAAGACACCATAGTTATACAGCGATTCTCAGGTATGATATCAAGGATCCCCTTTACAAAGCCACTCAAGCTAAAGGCAGGAGGGATTCGAGTGAGACAACAGTTATTATATTCCCCCTCATCCCGACTTATCTACTAGGATGAGATCTGCTTGCCAAACTAAAAATGACCATCCAGTCTACTGATGATGGGACCATGACTCGCTCTTCCCGAGGGGCTCCCACCCTAGAATCCGTAGCATTGAAACCCTCCTCACCACAAACATACCAGCAAAGACACCACCTATCAACCAGTCCACCTTTACATAAGGCAGTCTTGGCATACATGGGAGGACTCTTGGGTGTCGACAAACTCATTTGGCTGTGGGCATGTCGAATGCACCACCTCCTAGTTGAGGCAGCTAAAAAGACACAAACTTTTGCAACTAATAGAGTAGGTAAGGAGGATGAAAGTCACGATTATGCTATACACCAGTCTACTGGGCACCCTGGGACAAAGTGAGAAATGGGGGTAAGGCATGTGGGGGCAATGGACATGACGGCTAGATCTCATGCACCTTTTAAAACACCTAGCTCAGGAAATGCCGCCGCCATGGCACCTCGGCACGCCTGGGTGTGTAGGAGATGGAGTTGCCTGCCATGCAGGGGTGCTTCTGCCCTGCCTAAGGATGCCAGTCAGCTGACAAGTACAAAAGCTGAACACATAGCTATTGGAAAGAATGCTGTGCACAAGTAAGGTAGAAACCCACTGCGAGCAAATGCACCCACTGATCACAGAGAAAGGAAGGTTGAGTATGAGATGAGTGGGCAGACACACCCCTCGACCCACAAGGATGATCCCCAATCGGGAGGAAGCCCAGAGAGACACTTCTAAATTGGTCCAACACAAATTAAAAAAGACAGCCCTTGAGGTGGCTACGTTGGCCGCAAACGTGCAATAGGCACCAGCCGCAAAAAGGGCTGAACCGCAAAACCCCAGAGGGCTTCAACCTGCTTATAGTGGCAGAGGCCAGGGAGGTTGGCAGCAGCCAGTCCTTAGGGAATGTTACTATTGTCACAGGATGGGCCACCTAGCAGACCGATGCCGGTTAAAGGCATACCACAAACGGAGATCGATGGGGTCGGGTCAGCCACCTCAAAATCCTAATCCACAAAACCAAGTCCAGGGAAATACGAATGCACCTTACATTCAGCTGCAGGGAGGTCAGTCAGCCGCAGCACCCCTGCAACTGAGATCAGGTAGTTGGGCAAACACATTGCTACAGCAACCCTAGACAGGGAACTCAGCCCAACAGGGACAGGGGCCACAGCTTCAGCAGGATGGGGTAACTGTCTCGGGAGGTAATGCCGTCACACAAACACAGAGTTCAAATGTGCAGTAAGATAAAACCCCAGAGTAAAATGCCACCCATTCACTCACATCCCAAGAATTAACTAAACCAAAGCCAAAAGAAGGACCAATGAGACAATGATGGGAATACAAACTTTTACTTGCATCTGGGGATTCAAGGCTGCAGTATGTGCTCTGCCGATCGGGTATCTTCAATACAGTCTGCCATTAAGGGCGCCTACGGAAGCCATGGGCCAACTCTCCTGCTGATCCTCCAGGGCGGGTTTGGCTGGCCACGCCCCAGGAGGAGGGCAATATGATGAGGGGGCCGAGAGGCTCCCAGACCAAGTACTTAAAAAGCTGGCACCCACGTCCCCACATAAAAAGTAAAATGGGACAGGTTCCAATTTCTAAGTCAAAAGGTCCCCAATCTCAGGCATTCCGCCCGGGACCCATGTTTCCTATATGGCATGTAGTTCCAACAGAACCCCCAAAAACTAGAAGCCTCCAGCCAGATGGAGGCCCTTTTTCAGTTTGAAAACAAATCTGTTCTCAAGTGGCGAGATCCAGGATTCCTGGATGCCCGAATAGTGAAGATCCCATGACCTCCACAGCTCACGCAAAAGAGGCAATAATTTACATGGCACCTGCATAGCGCCAAGTCAGTCGAGAAGTTTGTCAGGTTAGCCAGATGTCTAGGAGTTGCTAGGCAGTCCAGGTCCAGTCATCTCCCCTAAGCAAAGTGTGATAAGGGTTCCTGGCTTTGGCCCAAGGCTCCCCACATTCTTATGATCTCAGCAATGTTTTCTGCTCTCTCCTTTGGGTTATTTAAATATCAGAAGTCTGGTCACCGTGCCATATCCCTCCAAAATAAGCAACAGGAATACGCCTACTAGTTGGAAGTCCGTAGCCACAAACCAGGAACTGCAGATCCAAACATGCCTGAAAAGACATGGGCCGAGGGAGAGGGGGTGCCTGGGAGAGGGGAGGCTGCAAAGTCTATCACAGCTCCAGGCAAGAGTAGAATGCAGAATGTGTTCACCTCGTATCAGGCCTAGTTTTGACCAATGTACCAGGCCTCACATATACCATCCAGAGAAAACAGTAAGCCTCAACCTCAGACACCACAAGATGGCAATCGAGGTACCTTTGAGCCACGGAACGACTTTCCGAACCCCTCTATCTCATGATAAGTCAAATACCAGATTGTGCAAGATTTAGGGAAGCACCCAAAACCCAACAAATGTAGCCCAAAGTTAGCCAAAAAAGAGAAGCCTCTAGAGAAAGGGTGGAACCGAGATATCTGGAGCCACAAGGGAGTGGCACATTACATGCTGCAACACACGTGATCTCAGGGCATGTTGCAACCACCACGAACACTTAACAGAAACACGGACCCTACTCAAACAGTCCAGCGCATGTGTAGGTTGAAAGTTACCCAAACCAATGGAGCCCCCAGGCACAGATCAGAAGAGATAGGGTCTCAGAAAACTGTTGATGCCCATAAATCTCTAGATAAAAACTGATATCTCCAGCCCCATAATCACAAGAACACTCCATAAAACACTAATCCAAGCACCCAGTTAAGTACAAAGACTCATAAAATATTTTAATTCACCTGATTACCCATAAACCACCTTTTAGCTTTGAACCATCAAAAAGATACCATGACTGGGGCCACCTTCTGGTGCCCCACAACAAAAAAATGGAGTAAATGGAGAGTAGGAACACACCCCTGAGGGAAATACAGGAACCCCGAAGAAACGATCGTTAACAACAGCGCAGGTGCCATGTTTTTCTGTATTAACAAATGAACCAAAGTCTTATCCAAAAAGTCTGTAATTCAACCACCGAGTGCACCACCTTTCAGCTGCCACGTTATCATCCCAACAAAGATCTGATGTGTGTGAATCAGACTTACGAACTGCACTGTGAACTTTTTGATCGAACTGTTGAACAAAAACACCCAAAAACCAGAGGACCACAGACATCGCACCTGGAACCATATCAGAGACCTGCAATGTTCACTCACAAGTAACGTATTTCTGCACTTCTATGTACCCTCTGTCTAGTTTGGGTGCTGCCACACCTATTCACTGCCAAAGAGCCGCCTGGCCAAATGTACTCTGTTCAGAAACTATCACAGCACTTGCATAGGGATCTCTTCCATGTCAGTTATAATTGCACCAACCCATACACTAGCATTCCACATGCACTACACAGTGCCCTTTTACACAACATGTGGTATCAGCACATGACCGACGTGGGCTCTAAGACATCAGCCAGGTTATGTTACGTCTGTTCACTGGTACCACAAGAGGTAGTCCCCGAAAAAGCAAAATGCCTTCTCCACCTATGCAGAATCAGGGCCTAAATCGAGCCCAACAAGGTAGAATACCACAGAGTAGTAGTGAATATGACCCGATACAAGACCAACCCAGCAGCTCTATACCTTTTCACTGAGTCTATCGACATTCAAACTGAACTGGACAGGAAACGCAGGATGGCCACCATAGGGGAGGATACTGTTTGGCTCCGAGACTTCCCAGAGAAGAGATTCTTGAAGGTAGCAAAACCCCCAACTCAATGTACAAACACATCTGCTCCTGCCTCCATTTGTTGTCAAAGGGTAGCCCTTAGCGTATCCGGGGCAGTCTTCTCTAACAACAAGTGGACCCCTGACATGGAGTCACTGTGTAGGTCCATCCAGCTCGATGATGCAAATGGTAATGGGTCTCATAGGGAAAGGTTGAACGAAGCACAGACAACCCATGTCAGAAAATCTGGGATAACAGAGTGGGTGGATACACTTGGCTAGAAGGGATGGGGCAACCCCTAATTGTATGGAAACTTACACTATATACCTTATGTTTCAGAGGAAAATGAATGCTTCCATTGGGCATGAATTAAAACTGTGGCACAGTCCTGCACACTTCGGATATGCACTGGGGCATCTCCAAGCTAATGGATCTATACTGGCAGTGCAGAGAGTTTGCTTATCCTCAGCTCATCCCCAGATGGCGGGGACTTTGCTCTCTCATCACCACACACACACCCCTACCCTGGTCATTCCCTTAGAAGAACCATCAGACTTGTACCAGCACCCGCTAGGAAAAAAGACAACCTTGCTGCATCAGGCTTGTGAAAAAAGTGTTACAGAAAACAAATAATGGACGGAATGCTGACAATGCAAACATTCTCCTCCAGTCAAAAGATCTGGGTTAAATCCATCGTTTTTTGCCCACTAGGCCACTCCAGTTTGGACCCAGCCATATGCAAATCAGTCTTGAGCCTGTGCCCCATGGGAACAGTCCAGACCGAACTGCCAGGCCAGGTCTTCCCTGGACCGGAAACAAGCATCCTGGGACCGGTTTCAGGGTATGTCACCCTTCTTCAGCCAGGCTAGCTTGAATCCAGTGGTACAGTGAGCAAGGGACCCAAGTCTGGGCATACCCATCCCACTTAGGGCAAAAAGTGATACAGCAAACAAATAATGGACCGAATGCTGACAATGCAAACATTCTACCCCAGTCAAAAGATCTGGGTTAAATCCATCGTTCTTTTGCCCACTACGCCACCCCAGTTTGGTCCCAGCCATATGCAAATCAGTCTTGACATTGTGCACCATGAGAACAGTCCAGACCGAACTGCAAGGCCAGGTCCTCCCTAGACCAGAAAAATGCATCTTTGGACCGGTTTCAGGGTATGTCACCCTTCTTCAGCCAGGCTAGCTTGAATCCAGTGGTACAGTGAGCAAGGGACCCACGTCTGGGCATTCCCATCCCACTTAGGGCGAAAAGTGTTACAGTAAACAAATAATGGACGGAATGCTGACAATGCAAACATTCTCCCCCAGTCAAAAGATCTGGGTTAAATCCATCGTTCTTTTGCCCACTACGCCACCCCAGTTTGGACCCAGCCATATGTAAATCAGTCTTGACCCAGTGCCCCATGGGAACAGTCCCGACCGAACTGCCAGGCCAGGTCCTCCCTGGACCGGAATCAAGCGACCGGTTTCAGGGTATGTCACCCTTCTTCAGCCAGGCTAGCTTGAATCCAGTGGCACAGTGAGCAAGGGACCAAAGTCTGGGCATACCCATCCCACTTAGGGCGAAAAGTGTTATAGCAAACAAATAATGGACGGAATGCTGACAATGCAAACATTCTCCCCCAGACAAAACATCTGGGTTAAATCCATCGTTCTTTTGCCCACTACGGCACCTCAGTTTGGACCCAGCCATATGCAAATCAGTCTTGACCCTGTGCCCCATGGGAACAGTCCAGACCGAACTGCCAGGCCAGGTCCTCCCTGGACCGGAAACAAGCATCCTGGGACCGGTTTCTGGGTATGTCACCCTTCATCAGCCAGGCTAGCTTGAATCCAGTGACACAGTGAGCAAGGGACCCACGTCTGGGCATACCCATCCCACTTAGGGCGAAAAGTGTTACAGCAAACAAATAATGGACGGAATGCTGACAATGCAAACATTCTCCCCCAGTCAAAAGATCTGGGTTAAATCCATCGTTCTTTTGCCCACTACGCCAGCCCAGTTTGGACCCAGCCATATGCAAATCAGTCTTGACCCTGTGCCCCATGGGAACAGTCCAGACCGAACTGCCGGGCCAGGTCCTTCCTGGACCGGAAACAAACATCCTGGGACCGGTTTCAGGGTATATCACCCTTCTTCAGCCAGGCTAGCTTGAATCCAGTGGCACAGTGAGCAAGGGACCCACGTCTGGGCATACCCATCCCACTTAGGGCGAAAAGTGTTACAGCAAACAAATAATGGACGGAATGCTGACAATGCAAACATTCTCCCCCAGTCAAAAGATCTGGGTTAAATCCATGGTTCTTTTGCCCACTACGCCAGCCCAGTTTGCACCCAGCCATATGGAAATCAGTCTTGACCCTGTGCCCCATGGGAACAGTCCAGACCGAACTGCCAGGCCAGGTCCTCCCTGGACCAGAAACCAGCATCCTGGGACCGGTTTCAGGGTATGTCACCCTTCTTCAGCCAGGCTAGCTTGAATCCAGTGGCACAGTGAGCCAGGACCCACGTCTGGGCATACCCATCCCACTTAAGGCGAAAAGTGTTACAGCAAACAAATAATGGACGGAATGGTGACAATGCAAACATTCTCCCCCAGTCAAAAGATCTGGGTTAAATCCATCGTTTTTTTTTCGCCACTACTCCACCCCAGTTTGGACCCAGCCATATGCAAATTAGTCTTGACCCTGTGCCCCATGGGAACAGTCCAGACCGAACTGCCAGGCCAGGTCCTCCCTGGACCGGAAACAAGCATCCTGGGACCGGTTACAGGGTATGTCACCCTTCTTCAGCCAGGCTAGCTTGAATCCAGTGGCACAGTGAGCAAGGGACCCACGTCTGGGCATACCCATCCCACTTAGGGCGAAAAGTGTTACAGCAAACAAATAATGGACGGAATGCTGACAATGCAAACATTCTCCCCCAGTCAAAAGATCTGGGTTAAATCCATCGTTCTTTTGCCCACTACGCCAGCCCAGTTTTGACCCAGCCATATGCAAATAAATCTTGACCCTGTGCCCCATGGGAACAGTCCAGACCGAACTGCCAGGCCAGGTCCTCCCTGGACCGGAAACAAGCATCCTGGGACCGGTTTCAGTGTATGTCACCCTTCTTCAGCCAGGCTAGCTTGAATCAAGGGGCACAGTGAGCAAGGGACCCACGTCTGGGCATACCCATCCCACTTAGGGCGAAAAGTGTTACAGCAAACAAATAATGGACGGAATGCTGACAATGCAAACATTCTCCCCCAGTCAAAAGATCTGGGTTAAATTCATCGTTCTTTTGCCCACTACGCCACCCCAGTTTGGACCCAGCCATATGCAAATCAGTCTTGACCCTGTGCCCCATGGGAACAGTCCAGACCGAACTGCCAGGCCAGGTCCTCCCTAGACCGGAAACAAGGATACTGGGACCGGTTTCAGGGTATGTCACCCTTCTTCAGCCAGGCTAGCTTGAATCCAGTGCCACAGTGAGCAAGGGACCCACGTCTGGGCATACCCAACCCACTTAGGGCAAAAAGTGTTACAGCAAACAAATAATGGACGGAATGCTGACAATGCAAACATTTTCCCCCAGAGAAAAGATCTGGGTTAAGTCCATCGTTCTTTTGCCCACTACGCCACCCCAGTTTGGACCCAGCCATATGCAAATCAGTCTTGACCCTGTGCTCCATGGGAACAGTCCAGACCGAACTGCCAGGCCAGGTCCTCCCTGGACCGGAAACAAGCATCCTGGGACCGGTTTCAGGGTATGTCACCCTTCTTCAGCCAGGCTAGCTTGAATCCAGTGGCACAGTGAGCAAGGGACCCACGTCTGGGCATACCCATCCCACTTAGGGCGAAAAGTATTACAGCAAACAAATAATGGACGGAATGCTGACAATGCAAACATTCTCCCCCAGTCAGAAGATCTGGGTTAAACCCATCGTTCTTTTGCGAACTACGCCACCCCAGTTTGGACCCAGCCATATACAAATCAGTCTTGACCCTGTGACCCATGGGAACTGTCCAGACTGAAATGCCAGGTCCTCCCTGGACCGGAAACAAGCATCCTGGGACCGGTTTCAGGGTATATCACCCTTCTTCAGCCAGGCTAGCTTGAATCCAGTGGCACAGTGAGCAAGGGACCCACGTCTGGGCATACCCATCCCACTTAGGGCGAAAAGTGTTACAGCAAACAAATAATGGACGGAATGCTGACAATGCAAACATTCTCCCCCAGTCAAAAGATCTGGGTTAAATCCATGGTTCTTTTGCCCACTACGCCACGCCCAGTTTGCACCCAGCCATATGGAAATCAGTCTTGACCCTGTGCCCCATGGGAACAGTCCAGACCGAACTGCCAGGCCAGGTCCTCCTGGACCAGAAACCAGCATCCTGGGACCGGTTTCAGGGTATGTCACCCTTCTTCAGCCAGGCTAGCTTGAATCCAGTGGCACAGTGAGCCAGGGACCCACGTCTGGGCATACCCATCCCACTTAAGGCGAAAAGTGTTACAGCAAACAAATAATGGACGGAATGGTGACAATGCAAACATTCTCCCCCAGTCAAAAGATCTGGGTTAAATCCATCGTTCTTTTGCGCCACTACTCCACCCCAGTTTGGACCCAGCCATATGCAAATCAGTCTTGACCCTGTGCCCCATGGGAACAGTCCAGACCGAACTGCCAGGCCAGGTCCTCCCTGGACCGGAAACAAGCATCCTGGGACCGGTTACAGGGTATGTCACCCTTCTTCAGCCAGGCTAGCTTGAATCCAGTGGCACAGTGAGCAAGGGACCCACGTCTGGGCATACCCATCCCACTTAGGGCGAAAAGTGTTACAGCAAACAAATAATGGACGGAATGCTGACAATGCAAACATTCTCCCCCAGTCAAAAGATCTGGGTTAAATCCATCGTTCTTTTGCCCACTACGCCAGCCCAGTTTGGACCCAGCCATATGCAAATAAATCTTGACCCTGTGCCCCATGGGAACAGTCCAGACCGAACTGCCAGGCCAGGTCCTCCCTGGACCGGAAACAAGCATCCTGGGACCGGTTTCAGGGTATGTCACCCTTCTTCAGCCAGGCTAGCTTGAATCCAGGGGCACAGTGAGCAAGGGACCCACGTCTGGGCATACCCATCCCACTTAGGGCAAAAAGTGTTACAGCAAACAAATAATGGACGGAATGCTGACAATGCAAACATTCTCCCCAGTCAAAAGATCTGGGTTAAATCCATCGTTCTTTTGCCCACTACGCCACCCCAGTTTGGACCCAGCCATATGCAAATCAGTCTTGACCCTGTGCCCCATGGGAACAGTCCAGACCGAACTGCCAGGCCAGGTCCTCCCTAGACCGGAAACAAGGATACTGGGACCGGTTTCAGGGTATGTCACCCTTCTTCAGCCAGGCTAGCTTGAATCCAGTGCCACAGTGAGCAAGGGACCCACGTCTGGGCATACCCAACCCACTTAGGGCGAAAAGTGTTACAGCAAACAAATAATGGACGGAATGCTGACAATGCAAACATTTTCCCCCAGTCAAAAGATCTGGGTTAAGTCCATCGTTCTTTTGCCCACTACGCCACCCCAGTTTGGACCCAGCCATATGCAAATCAGTCTTGACCCTGTGCTCCATGGGAACAGTCCAGACCGAACTGCCAGGCCAGGTCCTCCCTGGACCGGAAACAAGCATCCTGGGACCGGTTTCAGGGTATGTCACCCTTCTTCAGCCAGGCTAGCTTGAATCCAGTGGCACAGTGAGCAAGGGACCCACGTCTGGGCATACCCATCCCACTTAGGGCGAAAAGTATTACAGCAAACAAATAATGGACGGAATGCTGACAATGCAAACATTCTCCCCCAGTCAGAAGATCTGGGTTAAACCCATCGTTCTTTTGCCAACTACGCCACCCCAGTTTGGACCCAGCCATATACAAATCAGTCTTGACCCTGTGACCCATGGGAACTGTCCAGACTGAAATGCCAGGTCCTCCCTGGACCGGAAACAAGCATCCTGGGACCGGTTTCAGGGTATGTCACCCTTCTTCGGCTAGGCTAGCTTGAATCCAGTGGCACAGTGAGCAAGGGACCCACGTCTGGGCATACCCATCCCACTTAGGGCGAAAAGTGTTACAGCAAACAAATAATGGACGGAATGCTGACAATGCAAACATTCTCCCCCAGTCAAAAGATCTGGGTTAAATCCATCGTTCTTTTGCCCACTACGCCAGCCCAGTTTGGACCCAGCCATATGCAAATCAGTCTTGACCCTGTGCCCCATGGGAACAGTCCAGACCGAACTGCCAGGCCAGGTCCCTCCTGGACCGGAAACAAACATCCTGGGACCGGTTTCAGGGTATATCACCCTTCTTCAGCCAGGCTAGCTTGAATCCAGTGGCACAGTGAGCAAGGGACACACGTCTGGGCATACCCATCCCACTTAGGGCGAAAAGTGTTACAGCAAACAAATAATGGACGGAATGCTGACAATGCAAACATTCTCCCCCAGTCAAAAGATCTGGGTTAAATCCATAGTTCTTTTGCCCACTACGCCACCCCAGTTTGGACCCAGCAATATGCAAATCAGTCTTGACCCTGTGCCCCATGGGAGCAGTCCAGACCGAACTGCCAGGCCAGGTCCTTCCTGGACCGGAAACAAACATCCTGGGACCGGTTTCAGGGTATGTCACCCTTCTTCAGCCAGACTAGCTTGAATCCAGTGGCACAGTGAGCAAGGGACCCACGTCTGGGCATACCCATCCCACTTAGGGCAAAAAGTGTTACAGCAAACAAATAATGGACGGAATGCTGACAATGCAAACATTCTCCCCCAGTCAAAAGATCTGGGTTAAATCCATGGTTCTTTTGCCCACTACGCCAGCCCAGTTTGCACCCAGCCATATGCAAATCAGTCTTGACCCTGTGCCCCATGGGAACAGTCCAGACCGAACTGCCAGGCCAGGTCCTCCCTGGACCAGAAACCAGCATCCTGGGACCGGTTTCAGGGTATGTCACCCTTCTTCAGCCAGGCTAGCTTGAATCCAGTGGCACAGTGAGCAAGGGACCCACGTCTGGGCATACCCATCCCACTTAAGGCGAAAAGTGTTACAGCAAACAAATAATGGACGGAATGGTGACAATGCAAACATTCTCCCCAGTCAAAAGATCTGGGTTAAATCCATCGGTTCTTTTGCCCACTACTCCACCCCAGTTTGGACCCAGCCATATGCAAATCAGTCTTGACCCTGTGCCCCATGGGAACAGTCCAGACCGAACTGCCAGGCCAGGTCCTCCCTGGACCGGAAACAAGCATCCTGGGACCGGTTACAGGGTATGTCACCCTTCTTCAGCCAGGCTAGCTTGAATCCAGTGGCACAGTGAGCAAGGGACCCACGTCTGGGCATACCCATCCCACTTAGGGCGAAAAGTGTTACAGCAAACAAATAATGGACGGAATGCTGACAATGCAAACATTCTCCCCAGTCAAAAGATCTGGGTTAAATCCATCGTTCTTTTGCCCACTACGCCAGCCCAGTTTGGACCCAGCCATATGCAAATCAATCTTGACCCTGTGCCCCATGGGAACAGTCCAGACCGAACTGCCAGGCCAGGTCCTCCCTGGACCGGAAACAAGCATCCTGGGACCGGTTTCAGGGTATGTCACCCTTCTTCAGCCAGGCTAGCTTGAATCCAGGGGCACAGTGAGCAAGGGACCCACGTCTGGGCATACCCATCCCACTTAGGGCGAAAAGTGTTACAGCAAACAAATAATGGACGGAATGCTGACAATGCAAACATTCTCCCCCAGTCAAAAGATCTGGGTTAAATTCATCGTTCTTTTGCCCACTACGCCACCTCAGTTTGGAGCCAGCCACATGCAAATCAGTCTTGACCCTGTGCCCCATGGGAACAGTCCAGACCGAACTGCCAGGCCAGGTCCTCCCTGGACCGGAAACAAGCATCCTGGGATCGGTTACAGGGTATGTCACCCTTCTTCAGCCAGGCTAGCTTGAATCCAGTGGCACAGTGAGCAAGGGACCCACGTCTGGGCATACCCATCCCACTTAGGGCGAAAAGTGTTACAGCAAACAAATAATGGACGGAATGCTGACAATGCAAACATTCTCCCCCAGTCAAAAGATCTGGGTTAAATCCATCGTTCTTTTGCCCACTACGCCAGCCCAGTTTGGACCCAGCCATATGCAAATAAATCTTGACCCTGTGCCCCATGGGAACAGTCCAGACCGAACTGCCAGGCCAGGTCCTCCCTGGACCGGAAACAAGCATCCTGGGACCGGTTTCAGGGTATGTCACCCTTCTTCAGCCAGGCTAGCTTGAATCCAGGGGCACAGTGAGCAAGGGACCCACGTCTGGGCATACCCATCCCACTTAGGGCGAAAAGTGTTACAGCAAACAAATAATGGACGGAATGCTGACAATGCAAACATTCTCCCCCAGTCAAAAGATCTGGGTTAAATCCATCGTTCTTTTGCCCACTACGCCACCCCAGTTTGGACCCAGCCATATGCAAATCAGTCTTGACCCTGTGCCCCATGGGAACAGTCCAGACCGAACTGCCAGGCCAGGTCCTCCCTGGACCGGAAACAAGGATACTGGGACCGGTTTCAGGGTATGTCACCCTTCTTCAGCCAGGCTAGCTTGAATCCAGTGCCACAGTGAGCAAGGGACCCACGTCTGGGCATACCCAACCCACTTAGGGCGAAAAGTGTTACAGCAAACAAATAATGGACGGAATGCTGACAATGCAAACATTTTCCCCCAGAGAAAAGATCTGGGTTAAGTCCATCGTTCTTTTGCCCACTACACCACCCCAGTTTGGACCCAGCCATATGCAAATCAGTCTTGACCCTGTGCTCCATGGGAACAGTCCAGACCGAACTGCCAGGCCAGGTCCTCCCTGGACCGGAAACAAGCATCCTGGGACTGGTTTCAGGGTATGTCACCCTTCTTCAGCCAGGCTAGCTTGAATCCAGTGGCACAGTGAGCAAGGGACCCACGTCTGGGCATACCCATCCCACTTAGGGCGAAAAGTATTACAGCAAACAAATAATGGACGGAATGCTGACAATGCAAACATTCTCCCCCAGTCAGAAGATCTGGGTTAAACCCATCGTTCTTTTGCCAACTACGCCACCCCAGTTTGGACCCAGCCATATGCAAATCAGTCTTGACCCTGTGACCCATGGGAACTGTCCAGACTGAACTGCCATGCCAGGTCCTCCCTGGACCGGAAACAAGCATCCTGGGACCGGTTTCAGGGTATGTCACCCTTCTTCAGCCAGGCTAGCTTGAATCCAGTGGCACAGTGAGCAAGGGACCCACGTCTGGGCATACCCATCCCACTTAGGTTGAAAAGTGTTACAGCAAACAAATAATGGACGGAATGCTGACAATGCAAACATTCTCCCCAAGTCAAAAGATCTTGGTTAAATCCATCGTTTTTTTGCCCACTACGCCACCCCAGTTTGGACCCAGCCATATGCAAATCATTCTTCACCCTGTGCCTCATGGGAACAGTCCAGGCCTAACTGCCAAGCCAGGTCCTCCCTGGACCAGAAAAAGCATCCTGGGACCGGTTTCAGGGTATGTCACCCTTCTTCAGCCAGGCTAGCTTGAATCCAGTGACACAGTGAGCAAGGGACCCACGTCTGGGCATACCCATCCCACTTAGGGCGAAAAGTGTTACAGCAAACAAATAATGGACGGAATGCTGACAATGCAAACATTCTCCCCCAGTCAAAAGATCTGGGTTAAACCCATCGTTCTTTTGACCACTACGCCACCCCAGTTTGGACCCAGCCATATGCAAATCAGTCTTGACCCTGTGCCCCATGGGAATAGTCCAGACCAAACTGCCAGGCCAGGTCCTCCCTGGACCGGAAACAAGCATCCTGGGACCGGTTTCAGAGTATGTCACCCTTCTTCAGCCGGGCTAGCTTGAATCCAGTGGCACAGTGAGCAAGGGACCCACGTCTGGTCATACCCATCCCACTTAGGGCAAAAAGTGTTACAGCAAACAAATAATGGACGTAATGCTGACAATGCAAACATTCTCCCCCGTCACAAGATCTGGGTTAAATCCATCATTCTTTTGCCCACTACGCCACCCCAGTTTGGACCCAGCCATATGCAAATCAGTCTTGACCCTGTGCCCCATGGGAACAGTCCAGACCGAACTGCCAGGCCAGGTCCTCCCTGGACCGGAAACAAGCATCAAGGGACGGGTTTCAGGGTACGTCACCCTTCTTCAGCCGGGCTAGCTTGAATCCAGTGGCACAGTGAGCAAGTCACCCACGTCTGGGCATACCCATCCCATTTAGGGCGAAAAGTGTTACAGCAAACAAATAATGGACAGAATGCTGACAATGCAAACATTCTACCCAAGTCAAAAGATCTGGGTTAAATCCATCGTTCTTTTGCCCACTACTCCACCCCAGTTTGGACCCAGCCATATGCAAATCAGTCTTGACCCTGTGCCCCATGGGAACAGTCCAGACCGAACTGCCAGGCCATGTCCTCCCTGGACCGGAAACAAGCATCCTGGGACCGGTTTCAGGGTATGTCACCCTTTTTCAGCCAGGCTAGCTTGAATCCAGTGGCACAGGGAGCAAAGGAACCCACGTCTGGGCATACCCATCCCACTTAGGGCGAAAAGTGTTACAGCAAACAAATAATGGACGGAATGCTGACAATGCAAACATTCTCCCACAGTCAAAAGAACTGGGTTAAATCCATCGGTCTTTTGCCCACTATGCCACCCCAGTTTGGACCCAGCCATATGCAAATCAGTCTTGACCCTGTGCCCCATGGGAACAGTCCAGACCGAACTGCCAGGCCAGGTCCTCCCTGTACCGGAAACAAGCATCCTGGGACCGGTTTCAGGGTATGTCACCCTTCTTCAGCCGTGCCAGCTTGAATCCAGTGGCACAGTGAGCAAGGGACCCACGTCTGGGCATACCCATCCCACTTAGGGCGAAAAGTGTTACATCAAACAAATAATGGACGGAATGCTGACAATGCAAACATTCTCCCGCAGTCAAAAGATCTGGGTTAAATCCATCATTCTTTTGCCCACTACGCCACCCCAGTTTGGAACCAGCCATATGCAAATCAGTCTTGACCATGTGCCCCATGGCCATGGGAACAGTCCAGACCGAACTGCCATGCCAGGTCCTCCCTGGACCAGAAACAAGCATCATGGGACCGGTTTCAGGTTATGTCACCCTTCTTCAGCCAGGCTAGCTTGAATCCAGTGGCACAGTGAGCAAGGGACCCACTTCTGGGCATACCCATCCCACTTAGGGCGAAAAGTGTTACAGCAAACAAATAATGGACGGAATGCTGACAATGCAAACATTCTCCCCCAGTCAAAAGATCTTGGTTAAATCCATCGTTCTTTTGCCCACTACGCCACCCCAGTTTGGACCCAGCCATATGCAAATCAGTCTTGACCCTGTGCCCCATGGGAACAGTCCAGACCTAACTGCCAGGCCAGGTCCTCCCTGGACCGGAAAAAGCATCCTGGTACCGGTTGCAGGGTACGTCACCCTTCTTCAGCCAGGCTAGCTTGAATCCAGTGGCACAGTGAGCAAGTGACCCACGTCTGGGCATACCCATACCACTTAGGGCGAAAAGTGTTACAGCAAACAAATAATGGACGGAAAGCTGACAATGCAAACATTCTCCCCCAGTCAAAAGATCTGTGTTAAATCCATCATTCTTTTGCCCACCACGCCATCCCAGTTTGGACCCAGCCATATGCAAATCAGTCTTGACCCTGTGCCCCATGGGAACAGTCCAGACCGAACTGCCATGCTAGGCCCTCCCTGCACTGGAAACAAGCATCCTGGGACTGGTTTCAGGGTATGTCACCGTTCTTCAGTCAGGCTAGCTTGAATCCAGTGGCACAGTGAGCAAGGGACCCACGTCTGGGCATACCCATCCCACTTAGGGCGAAAAGTGTTACTGCAAACAAATAATGGACGGCATGCTGACAATGCAAACATTCTCCACCAGTCAAAAGATCAGGGTTAAATCCATCGTTCTTTTGCCCACTACGCCACCCCAGTGTGGACCCAGCCATATGCAAATCAGTTTTGACCCTGTGCCCCATGGGAACAGTCCAGACCGAACTGCCAGTCCAGGTCCTCCCTAGACCGGAAACAAGCATCCTGGGACCGGTTTCAGGGTATATCACCCTTCTTCAGCCAGGCTAGCTTGAATCCAGTGGCACAGTGAGCAAGGGACCCAAGTCTGGGCATACCCAACCCACTTAGGGCGAAAAGTGTTACAGCAAACAAATAATGGATGGAATGCTGACAATGCAAACATTCTCCCCCAGTCAAAAGATCTGGGTTAAATCCATTGTTCCTTTGCCCACTACGCCACCCCAGTTTGGACCCAGCCATATGCAAATCAGTCTTGACCCTGTGCCCCATGGGAACAGTCCAGACCGAACTACCAGGCCAGGTCCTCCCGGGACCGGAAACAAGCATCCTGGGACCGGTTTCAGGGTATGTCACTCTTCTTCAGCCAGGCTAGCTTGAATCCAGTGGCACAGTAAGCAAGGGACCCACGTCTGGGCATACCCATCCCACTTAGGGCGAAAAGTATTACAGCAAACAAATAATGGACGGAATGCTGACAATGCAAACATTCTCCCCCAGTCAAAAGATCTGGGTTAAATCCATCGTTCTTTTGCCCACTACGCCACCCCAGTTTGGACCCTTCCATATGCAAATCAGTCTTGACCCTGTGCCCCATGGGAACTGTCCATACCGAACTGCCAGGCCAGGTCCTCCCTGGACCGGAAACAAGCATCCTGGGACCTGTATCAGGGTATGTCACCCTTCTTCAGCCAGGTTAGCTTGAATCCAGTGGCACAGTGAGCAAGGGACCCACGTCTGGGCTTACCCATCCCACTTAGGGTGAAAAGTGTTACAGCAAACAAATAATGGACGGAATGCTGACAGTGCAAACATTCTCCCCCAGTCAAAAAATCTGGGTTAAATCCATCGTTCTTTTGCCCACAACGCCACCCCAGTTTGGACCCAGCCATATGCAAATCAGTCTTGACCCTGTGCCCCATGGGAACAGTCCAGACCGATCTGCCAGGCCAGGTCCTCCCTGGACCGGAAACAAGCATCCTGGGACCGGTTTCAGGGTATGTCACCCTTCTTCAGCCAGGCTAGCTTGAATCCAGAGGCACAGTGAGCAAGGGACCTACGTCTGGGCATACCCATACCACTTAGGGCGAAAAGTGTTACAGCAAACAAATAATGGACGGAATGCTGACAATGCAAACATTCTCCCCAGTCAAAAGATCTGGGTTAAATCCATCGTTCTTTTGCCCACTACGCCACCCCAGTTTGGACCCAGATATATGCAAATCAGTCTTGACCCTGTGCCCCATGGGAACAGTCCAGACCGAACTGCCAGGCCAGGTCCTCCCTGGACCGGAAACAAGCATCCTGGGACCGGTTTCAGGGTATGTCACCCTTCTTCAGCCAGGATAGCTTGAATACAGTGGCACAGTGAGCAAGGGACCCACGTCTGGGCATACCCATCCCACTTAGGGCAAAAAGTGTTACAGCAAACAAATACTGGACGGAATGTTGACAATGCAAACATTCTCCCCCAGTCAAAAGATCTGGGCTAAATCCATCGTTCTTTTGCCCATTACGCCACCCCAGCTTGACCCAGCCATATGCAAATCATTCTTGACCCTGTGCCCCATGGGAACAGTCCAGACCGAACTGCCTGGCCAGGTCCTCCCTGGACCAGAAACAAGCATCCTGGGACCGGTTTCAGGGTATGTCATCCTTCTTCAGCCAGGCTAGCTGAATCCAGTGGCACAGTGAGCAAGGGACCCACGTCTGGGCATACCCATCCCACTTAGGGCGAAAAGTGTTACAGAAAACAAATAATGGACGGAATGCTGACAATGCAAACATTCTCCCCCAGTCAAAAGAACCGGGTTAAATCCATCGTTCTTTTGCCCACTACGCCACCCCAGTTTGTACCCAGCCATATGCAAATCAGTCTTGACCCTGTGCCCCATGGGAACAGTCCAGACCGAACTGCCAGGCCAGGTCCTTCCTGGACCGGAAACAAGCATCCTGGGACCGGTTTCAAGATATGTCACCCTTCTTCAGCCAGGCTAGCTTGAATCCAGTGGCACAGTGAGCAAGGGACCCAAGTCTGGGCATACCCATCCCACTTAGGGCGAAAAGTATTACAGCAAACAAATAATGGACGGAATGCTGACAATGCAAACATTCTCCCCCAGTCAAAAGATCTGGGTTAAACCCATCGTTCTTTTGCTCACTACGCCACCCCAGTTTGGACCCAGCCATATGCAAATCAGTCTTGACCCTGTGCCCCATGGGAACAGTCCAGACCGAACAGCCAGGCCAGGTCCTCCCTGGACCGGAAACAAGCATCCTGGGACCGGTTTCAGGGTATGTCAACCTTCTTCAGCCAGGCTATCTTGAATCCAGTGGCACAGTGAGCAAGGGACTCACGTCTGGGCATACCCATCCCACTTACGGCGAAAAGTATTACAGCAAACAAATAATGGACGGAATGCTGACAATGCAAACATTCTCCCCCAGTCAAAAGATCTGGGTTAAATCCATCGTTCTTTTGCCCACTATACCACCCCAGTTTGGACCCAGCAATATGCAAATCAGTCTCGACCCTGTTCCCCAATGGAACAGTCCAGACCGAACTGCCAGGCCAGGTCCTCCATGGACCGGAAACAAGCATCCTGGGACCTGTTTCAGGGTATGTCACCCTTCTTTAGCCAGGTTAGCTTGAATCCAGTGGCACAGTGAGCAAGGGACCCACGTCTGGGCATACCCATCCCACTTAGGGCAAAAAGTGTTACAGCAAACAAATAATGGACGGAATGCTGACAGTGCAAACATTCTCCCCCAGTCAAAAGATCTGGGTTAAATCCATCGTTCTTTTGCCCACTACGCCACCCCAGTTTGGACCCAACCATATGCAAATCAGTCTTGACCCTGTGCCCCATGTGAACAGTCCAGACTGAACTGCCAGGCCAGGTCCTCCCTGGACCGGAAACAAGCATCCTGGGACCGGTTTCAGGGTATGTCACCCTTCTTCAGCCAGGCTAGCTTGAATCCAGAGGCACAGTGAGCAAGGGACCCACGTCTGGGCATACCCATCCCACTTAGGGCGAAAAGTGTTACAGCGAACAAATAATGGACAGAATGCTGACAATGCAAACATTCTCCCCCAGTCAAAAGATCTGGGTTAAATCCATCGTTCTTTTGCCCACTATGCCACC
The DNA here is from genome assembly GCA_963921515.1 of Calotriton arnoldi. Taxonomy (NCBI): domain Eukaryota; kingdom Metazoa; phylum Chordata; class Amphibia; order Caudata; family Salamandridae; genus Calotriton; species Calotriton arnoldi. Next base: position 46,160 of record CAWUFW010016966.1, on the reverse strand, counting down.
CCAGTTTGGACCCAGCCATATGCAAATCAGTCTTGACCCTGTGCCCCATGGGAACAGTCCATACAGAACTGCCAGGTCCTCCCTAGACCGGAAAAAAGCATCCTGGGACCAGTTTCAGGGTATGTCACCCTTCTTCAGCCAGGCTAGCTTGAATCCAGTGGCACAGTGAGCAAGGGACCCACGTCTGGGCATACCCATCCCACTTAGGGCAAAAAGTGTTACAGCAAACAAATAATGTACGGAATGCTGACAATGCAAACATTCTCCCCCTGTCAAAAGATCTGGGTTAAATCCATTGTTCTTTTGCCCATTACGCCACCCCAGTTTGGACCCAGCCATATGCAAATCAGTCTTGACCCTGTTCCCCATGGGAACAGTCCAGACCGAACTGCCAGTCGAGGTAATTCCTGGATCGGAAACAAGCATCCTGGGACCGGTTTCAGTGTATGTCACCCTTCTTCAGCCAGACTAGCTTGAATCCAGTGGCACAGTGAGCAAGGGACCCACATCTGGGCATACCCATCCCACTTAGAGTGAAAAGTGTTACAGCAAACAAATAATGGACGGAATGCTGACAATGCCAACATTCTCCCCCCAGTCAAAAGATCTGGGTTAAATCCATTGTTCTTTTGCCCACTACGCCACCCCAGTTTGGACCCAGCCATATACAAATCAGTCTTGACCCTGTGCACCATGGGAACAGTCCAGACCGAACTGCCAGGCCAGGTCCTCCCTGGACCGGAAACAAGCATCCTGGGACCGGTTTCAGGGTATGTCACCCTTCATCAGCCAGGCTAGCTTGAATCCAGTGGCACAGTGAGCAAGGGACCCACGTCTGGGCATACCCATCCCACTTAGGGCGAAAAGTGTTACAGCAAACAAATAATGGACGGAATGCTGACAATGCAAACATTCTCCCCCAGTCAAAAGATCTGGGTTAAATCCATCGTTCTTTTGCCCACTACGCCAGCCCAGTTTGGACCCAGCCATATGCAAATCAGTCTTGACCCTGTGCCCCATGGGAACAGTCCAGACCGAACTGCCAGGCCAGGTCCTTCCTGGACCGGAAACAAGCATCCTGGGACTGGTTTCAGGGTATGTCACCCTTCTTCAGCCAGGCTAGCTTGAATCCAGTGGCACAGTGAGCAAGGGACCCACGTCTGGGCATACCCATCCCACTTAGGGCAAAAAGTGTTACAGCAAACAAATAATGGACGGAATGCTGACAGTGCAAACATTCTCCCCCAGTCAAAAGATCTGGGTTAAATCCATCGTTCTTTTGCCCACTACGCCACCCCAGTTTGGACCCAACCATATGCAAATCAGTCTTGACCCTGTGCCCCATGGGAGCAGTCCAGACTGAACTGCCAGGCCAGGTCCTCCCTGGACCGGAAACAAGCATCCTGGGACCGGTTTCAGGGTATGTCACCCTTCTCAGCCAGGCTAGCTTGAATCCAGAGGCACAGTGAGCAAGGGACCCACGTCTGGGCATACCCATCCCACTTAGGGCGAAAAGTGTTACAGAAAACAAATAATGGACGGAATGCTGACAATGCAAACATTCTCCCCCAGTCAAAAGAACTGGGTTAAATCCATCGTTCTTTTGCCCACTACGCCACCCCAGTTTGTACCCAGCCATATGCAAATCAGTCTTGACCCTGTGCCCCATGGGAACAGTCCAGACCAAACTGCCAGGCCAGGTCCTCCCTGGACCGGAAACAAGCATCCTGGGACCGGTTTCAGGGTATGTCACCCTTCTCAGCCAGGCTAGCTTGAATCCAGAGGCACAGTGAGCAAGGGACCCAAGTCTGGGCATACCCATTCCACTTAGGGCGAAAAGTATTACAGCAAACAAATAATGGACGGAATGCTGACAATGCAAACATTCTCCCCCAGTCAAAAGATCTGGCTTAAACCCATTGTTCTTTTGCTCACTACGCCACCCCAGTTTGGACCCAGCCATATGCAAATCAGTATTGACCCTGTGCCCCATGGGAACAGTCCAGACCGAACAGCCAGGCCAGGTCCTCCCTGGACCGGAAACAAGCATCCTGGGACCGGTTTCAGGGTATGTCAACCTTCTTCAGCCAGGCTATCTTGAATCCAGTGGCACAGTGAGCAAGGGACTCACGTCTGGGCATACCCATCCCACTTACGGCGAAAAGTATTACAGCAAACAAATAATGGACAGAATGCTGACAATGCAAACATTCTCCCCCAGTCAAAAGATCTGGGTTAAATCCATCGTTCTTTTGCCCACTATACCACCCCAGTTTGGACCCAGCAATATGCAAATCAGTCTCGACCCTGTTCCCCAATGGAACAGTCCAGACCGAACTGCCAGGCCAGGTCCTCCCTGGACCGGAAACAAGCATCCTGGGACCTGTTTCAGGGTATGTCACCCTTCTTTAGCCAGGTTAGCTTGAATCCAGTGGCACAGTGAGCAAGGGACCCACGTCTGGGCATACCCATCCCACTTAGGGCAAAAAGTGTTACAGCAAACAAATAATGGACGGAATGCTGACAGTGCAAACATTCTCCCCCAGTCAAAAGATCTGGGTTAAATCCATCGTTCTTTTGCCCACTACGCCACCCCAGTTTGGACCCAACCATATGCAAATCAGTCTTGACCCTGTGCCCCATGGGAACAGTCCAGACTGAACTGCCAGGCCAGGTCCTCCCTGGACCGGAAACAAGCATCCTGGGACCGGTTTCAGGGTATGTCACCCTTCTTCAGCCAGGCTAGCTTGAATCCAGAGGCACAGTGAGCAAGGGACCCACGTCTGGGCATACCCATCCCACTTAGGGCGAAAAGTGTTACAGCGAACAAATAATGGACGGAATGCTGACAATGCAAACATTCTCCCCCAGTCAAAAGATCTGGGTTAAATGCATCGTTCTTTTGCCCACTATGCCACCCCAGTTTGGACCCAGCCATATGCAAATCAGTCTTGACCCTGTGCCCCATGGGAACAGTCCATACAGAACTGCCAGGCCAGGTCCTCCCTAGACCGGAAACAAGCATCCTGGGACCAGTTTCAGGGTATGTCACCCTTCTTCAGCCAGGCTAGCTTGAATCCAGTGGCACAGTGAGCAAGGGACCCACGTCTGGGCATACCCATCCCAACTAGGGCAAAAAGTGTTACAGCAAACAAATAATTTACGGAATGCTGACAATGCAAACATTCTCCCCCAGTCAAAAGATCTGGGTTAAATCCATTGTTCTTTTGCCCACTACGCCACCCCAGTTTGGACCCAGCCATATGCAAATCAGTCTTGACCCTGTGCCCCATGGGAATAGTCCAGACCGAACTGCCAGGCCAGGTCATTCCTGGACTGGAAACAAGCATCCTGGGACCGGTTTCAGTGTATGTCACCCTTCTTCAGCCAGGCTAGCTTGAATCCAGTGGCACAGTGAGCAAGGGACCCACATCTGGGCATACCCATCCCACTTAGAGTGAAAAGTGTTACAGCAAACAAATAATGGACGGAATGCTGACAATGCAAACATTCTCCCCCCAGTCAAAAGATCTGGGTTAAATCCATTGTTCTTTTGCCCACTACGCCACCCCAGTTTGGTCCCAGCCATATACAAATCAGTCTTGACCCTGTGCCCCATGGGAACAGTCCAGACCGAACTGCCAGCCCAGGTCCTCCCTGGACCGGAAACAAGCATCCTGGGACCGGTTTCAGGGTATGTCACCCTTCATCAGCCAGGCTAGCTTGAATCCAGTGGCACAGTGAGCAAGGGACCCACGTCTGGGCATACCCATCCCACTTAGGGCGAAAAGTGTTACAGCAAACAAATAATGGACGGAATGCTGACAATGCAAACATTCTCCCCCAGTCAAAAGATCTGGGTTAAATCCATCGTTCTTTTGCCCACTACGCCAGCCCAGTTTGGACCCAGCCATATGCAAATCAGTCTTGACCCTGTGCCCCATGGGAACAGTCCAGACCGAACTGCCAGGCCAGGTCCTTCCTGGACCGGGAACAAACATCCTGGGACCGGTTTCAGGGTATATCACCCTTCTTCAGCCAGACTAGCTTGAATCCAGTGGCACAGTGAGCAACGGACCCACACCTGGGCATACCCATCCCACTTAGGTCTAAAAGTGTTACAGCAAACAAATAATGGACGGAATGCTGACAATGCAAACATTCTCCCCCAGTCAAAAGATCTGGGTTAAATCCATTGTTCTTTTGCCCACTATACCACCCCAGTTTGGACCCAGCAATATGCAAATCAGTCTCGACCCTGTTCCCCAATGGAACAGTCCAGACCGAACTGCCAGGCCAGGTCCTCCCTGGACCGGAAACAAGCATCCTGGGACCTGTTTCAGGGTATGTCACCCTTCTTCAGCCAGGCTAGCTTGAATCCAGTGGCACAGTGAGCAAGGGACCCATGTCTGGGCACACCCATCCCACTTAGGGCGAAAAGTGTTACAGCAAACAAATAATGGACAGAATGCTGACAATGCAAACATTCTCCCCCAGTCAAAAGATCTGGGTTAAATCCATCGTTCTTTTGCCCACTACGCCACCTCAGTTTGGAGCCAGCCACATGCAAATCAGTCTTGACCCTGTGCCCCATGGGAACAGTCCAGACCGAACTGCCAGGCCAGGTCCTCCCTGGACCGGAAACAAGCATCCTGGGACCAGTTTCAGGGTATGTCACCCTTCTTCAGCCAGGCTAGCTTGAATCCAGTGGCACAGTGAGGAAGGGACCCACGTCTGGGCATACCCATCCCACTTAGGGCGAAAAGTGTTACAGCAAACAAATAATGGACGGAATGCTGACAATGCAATCATTCTCCCCCAGTCAAAAGATCTGGGTTAAATCCATTGTTCTTTTTCGCACTACGCCACCCCAGTTTGGACCCAGCCATATGCAAATGAGTCTTGACCCTGTGCCCCATGGGAACAGTCCAGACCGAACTGCCAGGCCAGGTCCTCCCTGGACCGGAAACAAGCATCCTGGGACCGGTTTCAGGGTATGTCACCCTTCTTCAGCCAGGCTAGCTTGAATCCAGTGGCACAGTGAGCAAGGGAACCACATCTGGGCATACCCATTCCACTTAGGGTGAAAAGTGTTACAGCAAACAAATAATGGACGGAATGCTGACAATGCAAACATTCTCCCTTGTCAAAAGATCTGGGTTAAATCCATCGTTCTTTTGCCCACTACGCCAGCCCAGTTTGGACCCAGCCATATGCAAATCAGTCTTGACCCTGTGCCCCATGGGAACAGTCCAGACCGAACTGCCAGGCCAGGTCCTTCCTGGACCGGAAACAAACATCCTGGGACCGGTTTCAGGGTATATCACCCTTCTTCAGCCAGGCTAGCTTGAATCCAGTGGCACAGTGAGCAAGGGTCACACGTCTGGGCATACCCATCCCACTTAGGGTGAAAAGTGTTACAGCAAACAAATAATGGACGGAATGCTGACAATGCAAACATTCTCCCCCAGTCAAAAGATCTGGGTTAAATCCATTGTTCTTTTGCCCACTACGCCACCCCGGTTTGGACCCAGCCATATGCAAATCAGTCTTGACCCTGTGACCCATGGGAACAGTCCAGACCGAACTGCCAGGCCCTCCCTGGACCGGAAACAAGCATCCTTGGGCCGGTTTCATGGTATGTCACCCTTCTTCAGCCAGGCTAGCTTGAATACAGTGGCACATTGAGCAAGGGACCCACGTCTGGGCATACCCATCCCACTTAGAGCGAAAAGTGTTACAGCAAACAAATAATGGACAGAATGCTGACAATACAAACATTCTCCCCCAGTCAAAAGATCTGGGTTAAATCCATCGTTCTTTTGCCCACTACGCCAGCCCAGTTTGGACCCAGCCATATGCAAATCAGTCTTGACCCTGTGCCCCATGGGAACAGTCCAGACCGAACTGCCAGGCCAGGTCCTTCCTGGACCGGAAACAAACATCCTGGGACCGGTTTCAGGGTATATCACCCTTCTTCAGTCAGGATAGCTTGAATCCAGTGGCACAGTGAGCAAGGGACCCACGTCTGGGCATACCCATCCCACTTAGGGCGAAAAGTGTTACAACAAACAAATAATGGATGGAATGCTGACAATGCAAACATTCTCCCCCAGTCAAAAGATCTGGGTTAAATCCATTGTTCTTTTGCCCACTACGCCACCCCAGTTTGGACCCAGCCATATGCAAATCAGTCTTGACCCTGTGACCCATGGGAACAGTCCAGACCGAACTGCCAGGCCAGGTCCTCCCTGGACCGGAAGCAAGCATCCTGGGACCGGTTTCAGGGTATGTCACCCTTCTTCAGCCAGGCTAGCTTGAATACAGTGGCACAGTGAGCAAGGGACCCACGTCTGGGCATACCCATCCCACTTAGAGCTAAAAGTGTTACAGCAAACAAATAATGGACAGAATGCTGACAATACAAACATTCTCCCCCAGTCAAAAGATCTGGGTTAAATCCATTGTTCTTTTGCGCACTACGCCACCCCAGTTTGGACCCAGCGATATGCACATCAGTCTTGACACTGTGCCCCATGGGTACAGTCCAGACCGAACTGCCAGGCCAGGTCCTCACTGGACCGGAAACAAGCATCCTGGGACCGGTTTCAGGGTATGTCACCCTTCTTCAGCCAGGCTAGCTTGAATCCAGTGGCACAGTGAGCAAGGGACCCACGTCTGGGCATACCCATCCCACTTAGGGCGAAAAGTGTTACAGCAAACAAATAATGGACAGAATGCTGACAATGCAAATATTCTCCCCCAGTCAAAAGATCTGGGTTAAACACATCATTATTTTGCCCACTACCCAACCCCAGTTTGGACCCAGCCATATGCAAATCAGTCTTGACCCTGTGCCCCATGGGAACAGTCCAGACCGAACTGCCAGGCCAGGACCTCCCTGGACCGGAAACAAGCATCCTGGGACCGGTTTCAGGGTATGTCACCCTTCTTCAGACAGGCTAGCTTGAATCCAGTGCCACAGTGAGCAAGGGACCCACGTCTGGGCATACCCAACCCACTTAGGGCGAAAAGTGTTACAGCAAACAAATAATGGACTGAATGCTGACAATGCAAACATTTTCCCCCAGTGAAAAGATCTGGGTTAAGTCCATCGTTCTTTTGCCCACTACGCCACCCCAGTTTGGACCCAGCCATATGCAAATCAGTCTTGACCCTGTGCTCCATGGGAACAGTCCAGACCGAACTGCCAGGCCAGGTCCTCCCTGGACCGGAAACAAGCATCCTGGGACCGGTTTCAGGGTATGTCACCCTTCTTCAGCCAGGCTAGCTTGAATACAGTGGCACAGTGAGCAAGGGACCCACGTCTGGGCATACCCATCCCACTTAGGGTGAAAAGTATTACAGCAAACAAATAATGGACGGAATGCTGACAATGCAAACATTCTCCCCCAGTCAGAAGATCTGGGTTAAACCCATTGTTCTTTTGCCCACTACGCCACCCCAGTTTGGACCCAGCCATATACAAATCAGTCTTGACCCTGTGCCCCATGGGAACAGTCCAGACTGAAATGCCAGGCCAGGTCCTCCCTGGACCGGAAACAAGCATCCTGGGACCGGTTTCAGGGTATGTCACCCTTCTTCGGCCAGGCTAGCTTGAATCCAGTGGCACAGTGAGCAAGGGACCCACGTCTGGGCATACCCATCCCACTTAGGGCGAAATGTGTTACAGCAAACAAAAAATGGACGGAATGCTGACAATACAAACATTCTCCCCCAGTCAAAAGATCTGTGTTAAATCCATGGCTCTTTTGCCCACTACGCCAACCCAGTTTGGACCCAGCCATATGCAAATCAGTCTTGACCCTGTGCCCCATGGGAACGGTCCAGACCGAACTGCCAGACCAGGTCCTTCCTGGACCGGAAACAAACATCCTGGGACCGGTTTCAGGGTATGTCACCCTTCTTCAGCCAGGCTAGCTTGAATCCAGTGGCACAGTGAGCAAGGGACCCACGTCTGGGCATACCCATCCCACTTAGGGCGAAAAGTGTTACAGCAAACAAATAATGGACGGAATGCTGACAATGCAAACATTCTCCCCCAGTCAAAAGATCTGGGTTAAATCCATCGTTCTTTTGCCCACTACACCACCCCAGTTTGGACCCAGCCATATGCAAATCAGTCTTGACTCTGTGCCCCATGGGAACAGTCCAGACCGAACTGCCAGGCCAGGTCCTCCCTGGACCGGAAACAAGCATCCTGGGACCGGTTTCAGGGTATGTCACCCTTCTTCAGCCAGGCTAGCTTGAATCCAGTGGCACAGTGAGCAAGGGACCCATGTCTGGGCATACCCATCCCACTTAGGGCAAAAAGTGTTACAGCAAACAAATACTGGACGGAATGCTGACAATGCAAACATTCTCCCCCAGTCAAAAGATCTGGGTTAAATCCATCGTTCTTTTGCCCACTACGCCACCCCAGTTTGGACCCAACCATATGCAAATCAGTCTTGACCCTGTGCCCCATGGGAACAGTCCAGACTGAACTGCCAGGCCAGGTCCTCCCTGGACCGGAAACAAGCATCCTGGGACCGGTTTCAGGGTATGTCACCCTTCTTCAGCCAGGCTAGCTTGAATCCAGAGGCACAGTGAGCAAGGGACCCACGTCTGGGCATACCCATCCCACTTAGGGCGAAAAGTGTTACAGCGAACAAATAATGGACGGAATGCTGACAATGCAAACATACTCCCCCAGTCGAAAGATCTGGGTTAAATGCATCGTTCTTTTGCACACTATGCCACCCCAGTTTGGACCCAGCCATATGCAAATCAGTCTTGACCCTGTGCCCCATGGGAACAGTCCATACAGAACTGCCAGGCCAGGTCCTCCCTAGACCGGAAACAAGCATCCTGGGACCAGTTTCAGGGTATGTCACCCTTCTTCAGCCAGGCTAGCTTGAATCCAGTGGCACAGTGAGCAAGGGACCCACGTCTGGGCATACCCATCCCACTTAGGGCAAAAAGTGTTACAGCAAACAAATAATTTACGGAATGCTGACAATGCAAACATTCTCCCCAGTCAAAAGATCTGGGTTAAATCCATTGTTCTTTTGCCCACTACGCCACCCCAGTTTGGACCCAGCCATATGCAAATCAGTCTTGACCCTGTGCCCCATGGGAATAGTCCAGACCGAACTGCCAGGCCAGGTCATTCCTGGACTGGAAACAAGCATCCTGGGACCGGTTTCAGTGTATGTCACCCTTCTTCAGCCAGGCTAGCTTGAATCCAGTGGCACAGTGAGCAAGGGACCCACATCTGGGCATACCCATCCCACTTAGAGTGAAAAGTGTTACAGCAAACAAATAATGGACGGAATGCTGACAATGCAAACATTCTCCCCCAGTCAAAAGATCTGGGTTAAATCCATTGTTCTTTTGCCCACTACGCCACCCCAGTTTGGTCCCAGCCATATACAAATCAGTCTTGACCCTGTGCCCCATGGGAACAGTCCAGACCGAACTGCCAGGCCAGGTCCTCCCTGGACCGGAAACAAGCATCCTGGGACCGGTTTCAGGGTATGTCACCCTTCATCAGCCAGGCTAGCTTGAATCCAGTGGCACAGTGAGCAAGGGACCCACGTCTGGGCATACCCATCCCACTTAGGGCGAAAAGTGTTACAGCAAACAAATAATGGACGGAATGCTGACAATGCAAACATTCTCCCCCAGTCAAAAGATCTGGGTTAAATCCATTGTTCTTTTGCCCACTACGCCACCCCAGTTTGGACCCTGCCACATGCAGATCAGTCTTGACCCTGTGCCCCATGGGAACAGTCCAGACCGAACTGCCAGGCCAGGTTCTCCCTGGACCGGAAACAAGCATCCTGGGACCGGTTTCAGGGTATGGCACTCTTCTTCAGCCAGGCTAGCTTGAATCAAGTGGCACAGTGAGCAAGGGACCCACGTCTGGGCATACCCATCCCACTTAGGGCGAAAAGTGTTACTGCAAACAAATAATGGACGGCATGCTGACAATGCAAACATTCTCCACCAGTCAAAAGATCAGGGTTAAATCCATTGTTCTTTTGCCCACTACGCCACCCCAGTGTGGACCCAGCCATATGCAAATCAGTCTTGACCCTGTGACCCATGGGAACAGTCCAGACCGAACTGCCAGGCCAGGTCCTCCCTGGACCGGAAGCAAGCATCCTGGGACCGGTTTCAGGGTATGTCACCCTTCTTCAGCCAGGCTAGCTTGAATACAGTGGCACAGTGAGCAAGGGACCCACGTATGGGCATACCCATCCCACTTAGAGCGAAAAGTGTTACAGCAAACAAATAATGGACAGAATGCTGAGAATACAAACATTCTCCCCCAGTCAAAAGATCTGGGTTAAATCCATTGATCTTTTGCCCACTACGCCACCCCAGTTTGGACCCAGCGATATGCACATCAGTCTTGACCCTGTGCCCCATGGGAACAGTCCAGACCGAACTGCCAGGCCAGATCCTCACTGGACCGGAAACAAGCATCCTGGGACCGGTTTCAGGGTATGTCACCCTTCTTCAGCCAGGCTAGCTTGAATCCAGTGGCACAGTGAGCAAGGGACCCACGTCTGGGCATACCCATCCCACTTAGGGCGAAAAGTGTTACAGCAAACAAATAATGGACGGAATGCTGACAATGCAAATATTCTCCCCCAGTCAAAAGATCTGGGTTAAACCCATCGTTCTTTTGCCCACTACGCCACCCCAGTTTGGACCCAGCCATATGCAAATCAGTCTTGACCCTGTGCCCCATGGGAACAGTCCAGACCAAACTGCCAGGCCAGGTCCTCCCTGGACCAGAAACAAGCATCCTGGGACCGGTTTCAGGGTATGTCACCCTTCTTCAGACAGGCTAGCTTTAATCCAGTGGCACAGTGAGCAAGGGACCCACGTCTGGGCATACCCATCCCGCTTAGGGCGAAAAGTGTTACAGCAAACAAATAATGGACGGAATGCTGACAATGCAAACATTCTCCCCCAGTCAAAAGATCTGGATTAAATCCATCGTTCTTTTGCCCACTACGCCAGCCCAGTTTGGACCCAGCCATATGCAAATCAGTCCTGACCCTGGGCCCCATGGGAACAGTCCAGACCGAACTGCTAGGCCAGGTCCTTCCTGGACCGGAAACAAACATCCTGGGACCGGTTTCAGGGTATATCACCCTTCTTCCGCCAGGCTAGCTTGAATCCAGTGGCACAGTGAGCAAGGGACCCACGTCTGGGCATACCCATCCCACTTAGGGCGAAAAGTGTTACAGCAAACAAATAATGGACGGAATGCTGACAATGCAAACATTCTCCCCCAGTCAAAAGATCTGGGTTAAATCCATTGTTCTTTTGCCCAATACGCCACCCCAGTTTGGACCCAGCCATATGCAAATCAGTCTTGACCCTGTGCCCCATGGGAACAGTCCAGACCGAACTGCCAGGCCAGGTCCTTCCTGGAACGGAAACAAACATCCTGGGACCGGTTTCAGGGTATATCACCCTTCTTCAGCCAGGATAGCTTGAATCCAGTGGCATAGTGAGCAAGGGACCCACGTCTGGGCATACCCATCCCACTTAGGGCGAAAAGTGTTACAACAAACAAATAATGGATGGAATGCTGACAATGCAAACATTCTCCCCCAGTCAAAAGATCTGGGTTAAATCCATTGTTCTTTTGCCCACTACGCCACCCCAGTTTGGACCCAGCCATATGCAAATCAGTCTTGACCCTGTGACCCATGGGAACAGTCCAGACCGAACTGCCAGGCCAGGTCCTCCCTGGACCAGAAGCAAGCATCCTGGGACCGGTTTCAGGGTATGTCACCCTTCTTCAGCCAGGCTAGCTTGAATACAGTGGCACAGTGAGCAAGGGACCCACGTCTGGGCATACCCATCCCACTTAGAGCGAAAAGTGTTACAGCAAACAAATAATGGACAGAATGCTGACAATGCAAACATTCTCCCCCAGTCAAAAGATCTGGGTTAAATCCATTGTTCTTTTGCCCACTACGCCACCCCAGTTTGGACCCAGCGATATGCACATCAGTCTTGACCCTGTGCCCCATGGGAACAGTCCAGACCGAACTGCCAGGCCAGGTCCTCACTGGACCGGAAACAAGCATCCTGGGACCGGTTTCAGGGTATGTCACCCTTCTTCAGCCAGGCTAGCTTGAATCCAGTGGCACAGTGAGCAAGGGACCCACGTCTGGGCATACCCATCTCACTTAGGGCGAACAGTGTTACAGGAAACAAATAATGGACGGAATGCTGACAATGCAAATATTCTCCCCCAGTCAAAAGATCTGGGTTAAACCCATCGTTCTTTTGCCCACTACGCCACCCCAGTTTGGACACAGCCATATGCAAATCAGTCTTGACCCTGTGTCCCATGGGAACAGTCCAGACCAAACTGCCAGTCCAGGTCCTCCCTGGACCGGAAACAAGCATCCTGGGACCGGTTTCAGGGTATGTCACCCTTCTTCAGCCAGGCTAGCTTGAATCCAGTGGCACAGTGAGCAAGGGACACACGTCTGGGCATACCCATCCCACTTAGGGCGAAAAGTGTTACAGCAAACAAATAATGGACGGAATGCTGACAATGCAAATATTCTCCCCCAGTCAAAAGATCTGGGTTAAACCCATCGTTCTTTTGCCCACTACGCCACCCCAGTTTGGACCCAGCCATATGCAAATCAGTCTTGACCCTGTGCCCCATGGGAACAGTCCAGACCAAACTGCCAGGCCAGGTCCTCCCTGGACCGGAAACAAGCATCCTGGGACCGGTTTCAGGGTATGTCACCCTTCTTCAGACAGGCTAGCTTTAATCCAGTGGCACAGTGAGCAAGGGACCCACGTCTGGGCATACCCATCCCGCTTAGGGCGAAAAGTGTTACAGCAAACAAATAATGGACGGAATGCTGACAATGCAAACATTCTCCCCCAGTCAAAAGATCTGGGTTAAATCCATCGTTCTTTTGCCCACTACGCCAGCCCAGTTTGGACCCAGCCATATGCAAATCAGTCCTGACCCTGGGCCCCATGGGAAGAGTCCAGACCGAACTGCCAGGCCAGGTCCTCCCTGGACCGTAAACAAGCATCCTGGGACCGGTTTCAGGGTATGTCACCCTTCTTCAGACAGGCTAGCTTGAATCCAGTGGCACAGTGAGCAAGGGACCCACGTCTGGGCATACCCATCCCACTTAGGGCGAAAAGTGTTACAGCAAACAAATAATGGACGGAATGCTGACAATGCAAATATTCTCCCCCAGTCAAAAGATCTGGGTTAAACCCATCGTTCTTTTGCCCACTACGCCACCCCAGTTTGGACCCAGCCATATGCAAATCAGTCTTGACCCTGTGTCCCATGGGAACAGTCCAGACCAAACTGCCAGGCCAGGTCCTCCCTGGACCGGAAACAAGCATCCTGGGACCGGTTTCAGGGTATGTCACCCTTCTTCAGACAGGCTAGCTTTAATCCAGTGGCACAGTGAGCAAGGGACCCAAGTCTGGGCATACCCATCCCACTTAGGGCGAAAAGTGTTACAGCAAACAAATAATGGACGGAATGCTGACAAGGCAAAAATTCTCCCCCAGTCAAAAGACCTGGGTTAAATCCATTGTTCTTTTGCCCACTACGCCACTCCAGTTTGGACCCAGCCACATGCAGATCAGTCTTGACCCTGTGCCCCATGGGAACAGTCCAGACCGAACTGCCAGGCCAGGTCCTCCCTGGACCGGAAACAAGCATCCTGGGACCGGTTTCAGGGTATGGCACCCTTCTTCAGCCAGGCTAGCTTGAATACAGTGGCACAGTGAGCAAGGGACCCACGTCTGGGCATACCCATCCCACTTAGAGCGAAAAGTGTTACAGCAAACAAATAATGGACAGAATGCTGACAATGCAAACATTCTCCCCCAGTCAAAAGATCTGGGTTAAATCCATTGTTCTTTTGCCCACTACGCCACCCCAGTTTGGACCCAGCGATATGCACATCAGTCTTGACCCTGTGCCCCATGGGAACAGTCCAGACCGAACTGCCAGGCCAGGTCCTCACTGGACCGGAAACAAGCATCCTGGGACCGGTTTCAGGGTATGTCACCCTTCTTCAGCCAGGCTAGCTTGAATCCAGTGGCACATTGAGCAAGGGACCCACGTCTGGGCATACCCATCTCACTTAGGGCGAAAAGTGTTACAGCAAACAAATAATGGACGGAATGCTGACAATGCAAATATTCTCCCCCAGTCAAAAGATCTGGGTTAAACCCATCGTTCTTTTTCCCACTACGCCACCCCAGTTTGGACCCAGCCATATGCAAATCAGTCTTGACCCTGTGTCCCATGGGAACAGTCCAGACCAAACTGCCAGTCCAGGTCCTCCCTGGACCGGAAACAAGCATCCTGGGACCGGTTTCAGGGTATGTCACCCTTCTTCAGCCAGGCTAGCTTGAATCCAGTGGCACAGTGAGCAAGGGACACACGTCTGGGCATACCCATCCCACTTAGGGCGAAAAGTGTTACAGCAAACAAATAATGGACGGAATGCTGACAATGCAAATATTCTCCCCCAGTCAAAAGATCTGGGTTAAACCCATCGTTCTTTTGCCCACTACGCCACCCCAGTTTGGACCCAGCCATATGCAAATCAGTCTTGACCCTGTGCCCCATGGGAACAGTCCAGACCAAACTGCCAGGCCAGGTCCTCCCTGGACCGGAAACAAGCATCCTGGGACCGGTTTCAGGGTATGTCACCCTTCTTCAGACAGGCTAGCTTTAATCCAGTGGCACAGTGAGCAAGGGACCCACGTCTGGGCATACCCATCCCGCTTAGGGCGAAAAGTGTTACAGCAAACAAATAATGGACGGAATGCTGACAATGCAAACATTCTCCCCCAGTCAAAAGATCTGGGTTAAATCCATCGTTCTTTTGCCCACTACGCCAGCCCAGTTTGGACCCAGCCATATGCAAATCAGTCCTGACCCTGGGCCCCATGGGAACAGTCCAGACCGAACTGCCAGGCCAGGTCCTCCCTGGACCGTAAACAAGCATCCTGGGACCGGTTTCAGGGTATGTCACCCTTCTTCAGACAGGCTAGCTTGAATCCAGTGGCACAGTGAGCAAAGGACCCACGTCTGGGCATACCCATCCCACTTAGGGCGAAAAGTGTTACAGCAAACAAATAATGGACGGAATGCTGACAATGCAAATATTCTCCCCCAGTCAAAAGATCTGGGTTAAACCCATCGTTCTTTTGCCCACTACGCCACCCCAGTTTGGACCCAGCCATATGCAAATCAGTCTTGACCCTGTGTCCCATGGGAACAGTCCAGACCAAACTGCCAGGCCAGGTCCTCCCTGGACCGGGAAACAAGCATCCTGGGACCGGTTTCAGGGTATGTCACCCTTCTTCAGACAGGCTAGCTTTAATCCAGTGGCACAGTGAGCAAGGGACCCAAGTCTGGGCATACCCATCCCACTTAGGGCGAAAAGTGTTACAGCAAACAAATAATGGACGGAATGCTGACAAGGCAAAAATTCTCCCCCAGTCAAAAGACCTGGGTTAAATCCATTGTTCTTTTGCCCACTACACCACCCCAGTTTGGACCCAGCCACATGCAGATCAGTCTTGACCCTGTGCCCCATGGGAACAGTCCAGACCGAACTGCCAGGCCAGGTCCTCCCTGGACCGGAAACAAGCATCCTGGGACCGGTTTCAGGGTATGGCACCCTTCTTCAGCCAGGCTAGCTTGAATCAAGTGGCACAGTGAGCAAGGGACCCACGTCTGGGCATACCCATCCCACTTAGGGCGAAAAGTGTTACTGCAAACAAATAATGGACGTCATGCTGACAATGCAAACATTCTCCACCAGTCAAAAGATCAGGGTTAAATCCATCGTTCTTTTGCCCACTACGCCACCCCAGTGTGGACCCAGCCATATGCAAATCAGTCTTGACCCTGTGACCCATGGGAACAATACAGACCGAACTGCCAGGCCAGGTCCTCCCTGGACCGGAAGCAAGCATCCTGGGACCGGTTTCAGGGTATGTCACCCTTCTTCAGCCAGGCTAGCTTGAATACAGTGGCACAGTGAGCAAGGGACCCACGTATGGGCATACCCATCCCACTTAGAGCGAAAAGTGTTACAGCAAACAAATAATGGACAGAATGCTGAGAATACAAACATTCTCCCCCAGTCAAAAGATCTGGGTTAAATCCATTGATCTTTTGCCCACTACGCCACCCCAGTTTGGACCCAGCGATATGCACATCAGTCTTGACCCTGTGCCCCATGGGAACAATCCAGACCGAACTGCCAGGCCAGATCCTCACTGGACCGGAAACAAGCATCCTGGGACCGGTTTCAGGGTATGTCACCCTTCTTCAGCCAGGCTAGCTTGAATCCAGTGGCACTTTGTGCAAGGGACCCACGTCTGGGCATACCCATCCCACTTAGGGCGAAAAGTGTTACAGCAAACAAATAATGGACGGAATGCTGACAATGCAAATATTCTCCCCCAGTCAAAATATCTGGGTTAAATCCATTGTTCTTTTGCCCAGTACGCCACCCCAGTTTGGACCCAGCCACATGCAGATCAGTCTTGACCCTGTGCCCCATGGGAACAGTCCAGACCGAACTGCCAGGCCAGGTCCTCCCTGGACCGGAAACAAGCATCCTGGGACCGGTTTCAGGATATGGCACCCTTCTTCAGCCAGGCTAGCTTGAAACAAGTGGCACAGTGAGCAACGGACCCACGTCTGGGCATACCCAACCCACTTAGGGCGAAAAGTGTTACAGCAAACAAATAATGGATGGAATGCTGACAATGCAAACATTCTCCCCCAGTCAAAAGATCTGGGTTAAATCCATCGTTCTTTTGCCCACAACGCCACCCCAGTTTGTACCCAGCCATATGCAAATCAGTCTTGACCCTGTGCCCCATGGGAACAGTCCAGACCGAACTGCCAGGCCAGGTCCTTCCTGGACCGGAAACAAGCATCCTGGGACCGGTTTCAAGATATGTCACCCTTCTTCAGCCAGGCTAGCTTGAATCCAGTGGCACTGTGAGCAAGGGACCCAAGTCTGGGCATACCCATCCCACTTAGGGCGAAAAGTATTACAGCAAACAAATAATGGACGGAATGCTGACAATGCAAACATTCTCCCCCAGTCAAAAGATCTGGGTTAAACCCATCGTTCTTTTGCCCACTCTACCACCCCAGTTTGGACCCAGCCATATGCAAATAAGTATTGACTCTGTGCCCCATGGGAACAGTCCAGACTGAACTGCCAGGCCAGGTCCTCCCTGGACCGGAAACAAGCATCCTGGGACCGGTTTCAGGGTATGTCACCCTTCTTCAGCCAGGCTAGCTTGAATCCAGTGGCACAGTGAGCAAGGGACCCATGTCTGGGCATACCCATCCCACTTAGGGCAAAAAGTGTTACAGCAAACAAATACTGGACGGAATGCTGACAATGCAAACATTCTCCCCCAGTCAAAAGATCTGGGTTAAATCCATCATTCTTTTGCCCACTACGCCACCCCAGTTTGGACCCAGCCATATGCAAATCAGTCTTGACCCTGTGCCCCATGGGAACAGTCCAGACCGAACTGCCAGGCCAGGTCCTCCCTGGACCGGAAACAAGCATCCTGGGACCGGTTTCAGGGTATGTCACCCTTCTTCAGCCAGGCTAGCTTGAATCCAGTGGCACAGTGAGCAAGGGACCCACATCTGGGCATACCCATCCCACTTAGGGTGAAAAGTGTTACAGCAAACAAATAATGGACGGAATGCTGACAATGCAAACATTCTCCCCCGTCAAAAGATCTGGGTTAAATCCATCGTTCTTTTGCCCACTACGCCAGCCCAGTTTAGACCCAGCCATATGCAAATCAGTCTTGACCCTGTGCCCCATGGGAACAGTCCAGACCGAACTGCCAGGCCAGGTCCTTCCTGGACCGGAAACAAACATCCTGGGACCGGTTTCAGGGTATATCACCCTTCTTCAGCCAGGCTAGCTTGAATCCAGTGGCACAGTGAGCAAGGGACACACGTCTGGGCATACCCATCCCACTTAGGGCAAAAAGTGTTACAGCAAACAAATAATGGACGGAATGCTGACAATGCAAACATTCTCCCCCAGTCAAAAGATCTGGGTTAAATCCATTGTTCTTTTGCCCACTACGCCACCCCGGTTTGGACCCAGCCATATGCAAATCAGTCTTGACCCTGTGACCCATGGGAACAGTCCAGACCGAACTGCCAGGCCAGGTCCTCCCTGGACCGGAAACAAGCATCCTTGGGACCGGTTTCATGGTATGTCACCCTTCTTCAGCCAGGCTAGCTTGAATCCAGTGGCACAGTGAGCAAGGGACCCACGTCTGGGCATACCCATCCCACTTAGAGCGAAAAGTGTTACAGCAAACAAATAATGGACAGAATGCTGACAATACAAACATTCTCCCCCAGTCAAAAGATCTGGGTTAAATCCATCGTTCTTTTGCCCACTACGCCAGCCCAGTTTGGACCCAGCCATATGCAAATCAGTCTTGACCCTGTGCCCCATGGGAACAGTCCAGACCGAACTGCCAGGCCAGGTCCTTCCTGGACCGGAAACAAACATCCTGGGACTGGTTTCAGGGTATATCACCCTTCTTCAGTCAGGATAGCTTGAATCCAGTGGCACAGTGAGCAAGGGACCCACGTCTGGGCATACCCATCCCACTTAGGGCGAAAAGTGTTACAACAAACAAATAATGGATGGAATGCTGACAATGCAAACATTCTCCCCCAGTCAAAAGATCTGGGTTAAATCCATTGTTCTTTTGCCCACTACGCCACCCCAGTTTGGACCCAGCCATATGCAAATCAGTCTTGACCCTGTGACCCATGGGAACAGTCCAGACCGAACTGCCAGGCCAGGTCCTCCCTGGACCGGAAGCAAGCATCCTGGGACCGGTTTCAGGGTATGTCATCCTTCTTCAGCCAGGCTAGCTTGAATACAGTGGCACAGTGAGCAAGGGACCCACGTCTGGGCATACCCATCCCACTTAGAGCGAAAAGTGTTACAGCAAACAAATAATGGACAGAATGCTGACAATACAAACATTCTCCCCCAGTCAAAAGATCTGGGTTAAATCCATTGTTCTTTTGCGCACTACGCCACCCCAGTATGGACCCAGCGATATGCACATCAGTCTTGACCCTGTGCCCCATGGGTACAGTCCAGACCGAACTGCCAGGCCAGGTCCTCACTGGACCGGAAACAAGCATCCTGGGACCGGTTTCAGGGTATGTCACCCTTCTTCAGCCAGGCTAGCTTGAATCCAGTGCCACAGTGAGCAAGGGACCCACGTCTGGGCATACCCAACCCACTTAGGGCGAAAAGTGTTACAGCAAACAAATAATGGACGGAATGCTGACAATGCAAACATTTTCCCCCAGTGAAAAGATCTGGGTTAAGTCCATCGTTCTTTTGCCCACTACGCCACCCCAGTTTGGACCCAGCCATATGCAAATCAGTCTTGACCCTGTGCTCCATGGGAACAGTCCAGACCGAACTCCCAGGCCAGGTCCTCCCTGGACCGGAAACAAGCATCCTGGGACCGGTTTCAGGGTATGTCACCCTTCTTCAGCCAGGCTAGCTTGAATCCAGTGGCACAGTGAGCAAGGGACCCACGTCTGGGCATACCCATCCCACTTAGGGTGAAAAGTATTACAGCAAACAAATAATGGACGGAATGCTGACAATGCAAACATTCTCCCCCAGTCAGAAGATCTGGGTTAAACCCATCGTTCTTTTGCCCACTACGCCACCCCAGTTTGGACCCAGCCATATACAAATCAGTCTTGACCCTGTGCCCCATGGGAACAGTCCAGACTGAAATGCCAGGCCAGGTCCTCCCTGGACCGGAAACAAGCATCCTGGGACCAGTTTCAGGGTATGTCACCCTTCTTCGGCCAGGCTAGCTTGAATCCAGTGGCACAGTGAGCAAGGGACCCACGTCTGGGCATACCCATCCCACTTAGGGCGAAATGTGTTACAGCAAACAAAAAATGGACAGAATGCTGACAATGCAAACATTCTCCCCCAGTCAAAAGATCTGGGTTAAATCCATGGCTCTTTTGCCCACTACGCCACCCCAGTTTGGACCCAGCCATATGCAAATCAGTCTTGACCCTGTGCCCCATGGGAACGGTCCAGACCGAACTGCCAGGCCAGGTCCTTCCTGGACCGGAAACAAACATCCTGGGACCGGTTTCAGGGTATGTCACCCTTCTTCAGCCAGGCTAGCTTGAATCCAGTGGCACAGTGAGCAAGGGACCCACGACTGGGCATACCCATCCCACTTAGGGCGAAAAGTGTTACAGCAAACAAATAATGGACGGAATGCTGACAATGCAAACATTCTCCCCCAGTCAAAAGATCTGGGTTAAATCCATCGTTCTTTTGCCCACTACACCACCCCAGTTTGGACCCAGCCATATGCAAATCAGTCTTGACTCTGTGCCCCATGGGAACAGTCCAGACCGAACTGCCAGGCCAGGTCCTCCCTGGACCGGAAACAAGCATCCTGGGACCGGTTTCAGGGTATGTCACCCTTCTTCAGCCAGGCTAGCTTGAATCCAGTGGCACAGTGAGCAAGGGACCCATGTCTGGGCATACCCATCCCACTTAGGGCAAAAAGTGTTACAGCAAACAAATACTGGACGGAATGCTGACAATGCAAACATTCTCCCCCAGTCAAAAGATCTGGGTTAAATCCATCATTCTTTTGCCCACTACGCCACCCCAGTTTGGACCCAGACATATGCAAATCAGTCTTGACCCTGTCCCCCATGGGAACAGTCCAGACCGAACTGCCAGGCCAGGTCCTTCCTGGACCGGAAACAAACATCCTGGGACCGGTTTCAGGGTATATCACCCTTCTTCAGCCAGGCTAGCTTGAATCCAGAGGCACAGTGAGCAAGGGACCCACATCTGGGCATACCCATCCCACTTAGGGTGAAAAGTGTTACAGCAAACAAATAATGGACGGAATGCTGACAATGCAAACATTCTCCCCCGTCAAAAGATCTGGATTAAATCCATTGTTCTTTTGCCCACTACGCCAGCCCAGTTTGGACCCAGCCATATGCAAATCAGTCTTGACCCTGTGCCCCATGGGAACAGTCCAGACCGAACTGCCAGGCCAGGTCCTTCCTGGACCGGAAACAAACATCCTGGGACCGGTTTCAGGGTATATCACCCTTCTTCCGCCAGGCTAGCTTGAATCCAGTGGCACAGTGAGCAAGGGACCCACGTCTGGGCATACCCATCCCACTTAGGGCGAAAAGTGTTACAGCAAACAAATAATGGACGGAATGCTGACAATGCAAACATTCTCCCCCAGTCAAAAGATCTGGGTTAAATCCATTGTTCTTTTGCCCACTACGCCACCCCAGTTTGGACCCAGCCATATGCAAATCAGTCTTGACCCTGTGACCCATGGGAACAGTCCAGACCGAGCTGCCAGGCCAGGTCCTCCCTGGACCGGAAACAAGCATCCTGGGACCGGTTTCAGGGTATGTCACCCTTCTTCAGCCAGGCTAGCTTGAATACAGTGGCACAGTGAGCAAGGGACCCACGTCTGGGCATACCCATCCCACTTAGAGCGAAAAGTGTTACAGCAAACAAATAATGGACAGAATGCTGACAATACAAACATTCTCCCCAGTCAAAAGATCTGGGTTAAATCCATCGTTCTTTTGCCCACTACGCCAGCCCAGTTTGGACCCAGCCATATGCAAATCAGTCTTGACCCTGTGCCCCATGGGAACAGTCCAGACCGAACTGCCAGGCCAGGTCCTTCCTGGACCGGAAACAAACATCCTGGGACCGGTTTCAGGGTATGTCACCCTTCTTCAGCCAGGCTAGCTTGAATCCAGAGGCACAGTGAGCAAGGGACCCACATCTGGGCATACCCATCCCACTTAGGGTGAAAAGTGTTACAGCAAACAAATAATGGACGGAATGCTGACAATGCAAACATTCTCCCCCGTCAAAAGATCTGGATTAAATCCATCGTTCTTTTGCCCACTACGCCAGCCCAGTTTGGACCCAGCCATATGCAAATCAGTCTTGACCCTGTGCCCCATGGGAACAGTCCAGACCGAACTGCCAGGCCAGGTCCTCCCTGGACCGGAAGCAAGCATCCTGGGACCAGTTTCAGGGTATGTCACCCTTCTTCAGCCAGGCTAGCTTGAATACAGTGGCACAGTGAGCAAGGGACCCACGTCTGGGCATACCCATCCCACTTAGAGTGAAAAGTGTTACAGCAAACAAATAATGGACAGAATGCTGACAATGCAAACATTCTCCCCCAGTCAAAAGATCTGGGTTAAATCCATCGATTCTTTTGCCCACTACGCCACCCCAGTTTGGACCCAGCCGATATGCAACATCAGTCTTGACCCTGTGCCCCATGGGAACAGTCCAGACCGAACTGCCAGTCCAGGTACTCACTGGACCGGAAACAAGCATCCTGGGACCGGTTTCAGGGTATGTCACCCTTCTTCAGCCAGGCTAGCTTGAATCCAGTGGCACAGTGAGCAAGGGACCCACGTCTGGGCATACCCATCCCACTTAGGGCGAAAAGTGTTACAGCAAACAAATAATGGACGGAATGCTGACAATGCAAATATTCTCCCCAGTCAAAAGATCTGGGTTAAATCCATCGTTCTTTTGCCCACTACGCCACCCCAGTTTGGACCCAGCCATATGCAAATCAGTCTTGACCCTGTGTCCCATGGGAACAGTCCAGACCAAACTGCCAGGCCAGGTCCTCCCTGGACCGGAAACAAGCATCCTGGGACCGGTTTCAGGGTATGTCACCCTTCTTCAGACAGGCTAGCTTTAATCCAGTGGCACAGTGAGCAAGGGACCCAAGTCTGGGCATACCCATCTCACTTAGGGCGAAAAGTGTTACAGCAAACAAATAATGGACGGAATGCTGACAATGCAAACATTCTCCACCAGTCAAAAGATCAGGGTTAAATCCATCGTTCTTTTGCCCACTACGCCACCCCAGTGTGGACCCAGCCATATGCAAATCAGTCTTGACCCTGTGCCCCATGGGAACAGTCCAGACCGAACTGCCAGGCCAGGTCCTCCCTGGACCGGAAACAAGCATCCTGGGACCGGTTTCAGGGTATGTCACCCTTCTTCAGCCAGGCTAGCTTGAATCCAGTGGCACAGTGAGCAAGGGACCCACGTCTGGGCATACCCATCCCACTTAGAGCGAAAAGTGTTACAGCAAACAAATGATGGACGGAATGCTGACAATGCAAACATTCTCCCCCAGTCAAAAGATCTGGGTTAAATCCATTGATCTTTTGCCCACTACGCCACCCCAGTTTGGACCCAGCGATATGCACATCAGTCTTGACCCTGTGCCCCATGGGAACAGTCCAGACCGAACTGCCAGGCCAGATCCTCACTGGACCGGAAACAAGCATCCTGGGACCGGTTTCAGGGTAGTCACCCTTCTTCAGCCAGGGTAGCTTGAATCCAGTGGCACAGTGAGCAAGGGACCCACGTCTGGGCATACCCATCCCGCTTAGGGCGAAAAGTGTTACAGCAAACAAATAATGGACGGAATGCTGACAATGCAAACATTCTCCCCCAGTCAAAAGATCTGGGTTAAATCCATCGTTCTTGTGCCCACTACGCCAGCCCAGTTTGGACCCAGCCATATGCAAATCAGTCTTGACCCTGTGCCCCATGGGAACAGTCCAGACCGAACTGCCAGGCCAGGTCCTCCCTGGACCGGAATCAAGCATCCTGGGACCGGTTTCAGGGTATGTCACCCTTCTTCAGCCAGGCTAGCTTGAATCCAGTGGCACAGTGAGCAAGGGACCCACGTCTGGGCATACCCATCCCACTTAGGGCGAAAAGTGTTACAGCAAACAAATAATGGACGGAATGCTGACAATGCAAACATTCTCCCCCAGTCAAAAGATCTGGGTTAAACCCATCGTTCTTTTGCCCACTACGCCACCCCAGTTTGGACCCAGCCATATGCAAATCAGTCTTGACCCTGTGCCCCATGGGAACAGTCCAGACCAAACTGCCAGGCCAGGTCCTCCCTGGACCGGAAATAAGCATCCTGGGACCGGTTTCAGGGTATGTCACCCTTCTTCAGACAGGCTAGCTTGAATCCAGTGGCACAGTGAGCAAGGGACCCACGTCTGGGCATACCCATCCCACTTAGGGCGAAAAGTGTTACAGCAAACAAATAATGGACGGAATGCTGACAATGCAAACATTCTCCCCCAGTCAAAAGATCAGGGTTAAATCCATCGTTCTTTTGCCCACTACGCCACCCCAGTGTGGACCCAGCCATATGCAAATCAGTCTTGACCCTGTGCCCCATGGGAACAGTCCAGACCGAACTGCCAGGCCAGGTCCTCCCTGGACCGGAAACAAGCATCCTGGGACCGGTTTCAGGGTATGTCACCCTTCTTCAGCCAGGCTAGCTTGAATCCAGTGGCACAGTGAGCAAGGGACCCACGTCTGGGCATACCCATCCCACTTAGGGCGAAAAGTGTTACAGCAAACAAATAATGGACAGAATGCTGACAATGCAAACATTCTCCCCCAGTCAAAAGATCTGGGTTAAATCCATTGATCTTTTGCCCACTACGCCACCCCAGTTTGGACCCAGCCATATGCACATCAGTCTTGACCCTGTGCCCCATGGGAACAGTCCAGACCGAACTGCCAGGCCAGATCCTCACTGGACCGGAATCAAGCATCCTGGGACCGGTTTCAGGGTATGTCACCCTTCTTCAGCCAGGCTAGCTTGAATCCAGTGGCACAGTGAGCAAGGGACCCACGTCTGGGCATACCCATCCCACTTAGGGCGAAAAGTGTTACAGCAAACAAATAATGGACGGAATGCTGACAATGCAAACATTCTCCCCCAGTCAAAAGATCTGGGTTAAACCCATCGTTCTTTTGCCCACTACGCCACCCCAGTTTGGACCCAGCCATATGCAAATCAGTCTTGACCCTGTGCCCCATGGGAACAGTCCAGACCGAACTGCCAGGCCAGGTCCTCCCTGGACCGGAAACAAGCATCCTGGGACCGGTTTCAGGGTATGTCACCCTTCTTCAGCCAGGCTAGCTTGAATCCAGTGGCACAGTGAGCAAGGGACCCATGTCTGGGCATACCCATCCCACTTAGGGCGAAAAGTGTTACAGCAAGCAAATAATGGACGGAATGCTGACAATGCAAACATTCTCCCCCAGTCAAAAGATCTGGGTTAAATCCATCGTTCTTTTGCCCACTACGCCACCCCAGTTTGGACCCAGCCATATGCAAATCAGTCTTGACCCTGGGCCCCATGGGAACAGTCCAGACCGAACTGCCAGGCCAGGTCCTCCCTGGACCGGAAACAAGCATCCTGGGACCGGTTTCAGGGTATGTCACCCTTCTTCAGACAGGCTAGCTTGAATCCAGTGGCACAGTGAGCAAGGGACCCACGTCTGGGCATACCCATCCCACTTAGGGCGAAAAGTGTTACAGCAAACAAATAATGGACGGAATGCTGACAAGGCAAACATTCTCCCCCAGTCAAAAGATCTGGGTTAAATCCATCGTTCTTTTGCCCACTACGCCACCCCAGTTTGGACCCAGCCATATGCAAATCAGTCTTGACCCTGTGCCCCATGGGAACAGTCCAGACCGAACTGCCAGGCCAGGTCCTCCCTGGACCGGAAACAAGCATCCTGGGACCGGTTTCAGGGTATGTCACCCTTCTTCAGCCAGGCTAGCTTGAATCCAGTGGCACAGTGAGCAAGGGACCCACGTCTGGGCATACCCATCCCACTTAGGGCGAAAAGTGTTACAGCAAACAAATAATGGATGGAATGCTGACAATGCAAACATTCTCCCCCAGTCAAAAGATCTGGGTTAAATCCATCGTTCTTTTGCCCACTACGCCACCCCAGTTTGGACCCAGCCATATGCAAATCAGTCTTGACCCTGTGCCCCATGGGAACAGTCCAGACCGAACTGCCAGGCCAGGTCCTCCCTGGACCGGAAACAAGCATCCTGGGACCGGTTTCAGGGTATGTCACCCTTCTTCAGCCAGGCTAGCTTGAATCCAGTGGCACAGTGAGCAAGGGACCCACGTCTGGGCATACCCATCCCACTTAGGGCGAAAAGTGTTACAGCAAACAAATAATGGACGGAATGCTGACAATGCAAACATTCTCCCCCAGTCAAAAGATCTGGGTTAAATCCATCGTTCTTTTGTCCACTACTCCACCCCAATTTGGACCCAGCCATATGCAAAACAGTTTGGACCCTGTGCCCCATGGGAACAGTCCAGACCGAGCTGCCAGGCCAGGTCCTCCCTGGACCGGAAACAAGCATCCTGGGACCGGTTTCAGGGTATGTCACCCTTCTTCAGCCAGGCTAGCTTGAATCCAGTGGCACAGTGAGCAAGGGACCCACGTCTGGGCATACCCATCCCACTTAGGGCGAAAAGTGTTACAGCAAACAAATAATGGATGGAATGCTGACAATGCAAACATTCTCCCCCAGTCAAAAGATCTGGGTTAAATCCATCGTTCTTTTGCCCACTACGCCACCCCAGTTTGGACCCAGCCATATGCAAATCAGTCTTGACCCTGTGCCCCATGGGAACAGTCCAGACCGAACTGCCAGGCCAGGTCCTCCCTGGACCGGAAGCAAGCATCCTGGGACCAGTTTCAGGGTATGTCACCCTTCTTCAGCCAGGCTAGCTTGAATACAGTGGCACAGTGAGCAAGGGACCCACGTCTGGGCATACCCATCCCACTTAGGGCGAAAAGTGTTACAGCAAACAAATGATGGACAGAATGCTGACAATACAAACATTCTCCCCCAGTCAAAAGATCTGGGTTAAATCCATTGTTCTTTCGCCCACTACGCCACCCCAGTTTGGACCCAGCCATATGCAAATCAGTCTTGACCCTGTGCCCCATGGGAACAGTCCAGACCGAACTGCCAGGCCAGGTCCTCCCTGGACCGGAAACAAGCATCCTGGGACCGGTTTCAGGGTATGTCACCCTTCTTCAGCCAGGCTAGCTTGAATCCAGTGGCACAGTGAGCAAGGGACCCACGTCTGGGCATACCCATCCCACTTAGGGCGAAAAGTGTTACAGCAAACAAATAATGGACGGAATGCTGACAATGCAAATATTCTCCCCCAGTCAAAAGATCTGGGTTAAATCCATCGTTCTTTTGCCCACTACGCCACCCCAGTTTGGACCCAGCCATATGCAAATCAGTCTTGACCCTGTGTCCCATGGGAACAGTCCAGACCGAACTGCCAGGCCAGGTCCTCCCTGGACCGGAAACAAGCATCCTGGGACCGGTTTCAGGGTATATCACACTTCTTCAGCCAGGCTAGCTTGAATCCAGTGGCACAGTGAGCAAGGGACCCACGTCTGGGCATACCCATCCCACTTAGAGCGAAAAGTGTTACAGCAAACAAATAATGGACAGAATGCTGACAATGCAAACATTCTCCCCCAGTCAAAAGATCTGGGTTAAATCCATCGTTCTTTTGCCCACTATGCCACCCCAGTTTGGACCCAGCCATATGCAAATCAGTCTTGACCCTGTGCCCCATGGGAACAGTCCAGACCAAACTGCCAGGCCAGGTCCTCCCTGGACCGGAAACAAGCATCCTGGGACCGGTTTCAGGGTATGTCACCCTTCTTCAGCCAGGCTAGCTTGAATCCAGTGGCACAGTGAGCAAGGGACCCACGTCTGGGCATACCCATCCCGCTTAGGGCGAAAAGTGTTACAGCAAACAAATAATGGACGGAATGCTGACAATGCAAACATTCTCCCCCAGTCAAAAGATCTGGGTTAAATCCATCGTTCTTTTGCCCACTACGCCACCCCAGTTTGGACCCAGCCATATGCAAATCAGTCCTGACCCTGTGCCCCATGGGAACAGTCCAGACCGAACTGCCAGGCCAGGTCCTCCCTGGACCGTAAACAAGCATCCTGGGACCGGTTTCAGGGTATGTCACCCTTCTTCAGACAGGCTAGCTTGAATCCAGTGGCACAGTGAGCAAGGGACCCACGTCTGGGCATACCCATCCCACTTAGGGCAAAAAGTGTTTCAGCAAACAAATAATGGACGGAATGCTGACAAGGCAAAAATTCTCGGCCAGTCAAAAGACCTGGGTTAAATCCATTGTTCTTTTGCCCACTACGCCACCCCAGTTTGGACCCAGCCACATGCAGATCAGTCTTGACCCTGTGCCCCATGGGAACAGTCCAGACCGAACTGCCAGGCCAGGTCCTCCCTGGACCGGAAACAAGCATCCTGGGACCGGTTTCAGGGTATGGCACCCTTCTTCAGCCAGGCTAGCTTGAATCAAGTGGCACAGTGAGCAAGGGACCCACGTCTGGGCATACCCATCCCACTTAGGGCAAAAAGTGTTACAGCAAACAAATAATGGACGGCATGCTGACAATGCAAACATTCTCCACCAGTCAAAAGATCTGGGTTAAATCCATCGTTCTTTTGCCCACTACGCCACCCCAGTTTGGACCCAGCCATATGCAAATCAGTCTTGACCCTGTGCCCCATGGGAACAGTCCAGACCGAACTGCCAGGCCAGGTCCTCCCTGGACCAGAAACAAGCATCCTGGGACCGGTTTCAGGGTATGTCACCCTTCTTCAGCCAGGCTAGCTTGAATCCAGTGGCACAGTGAGCAAGGGACCCACGTCTGGGCATACCCATCCCACTTAGAGCGAAAAGTGTTACAGCAAACAAATGATGGACGGAATGCTGACAATGCAAACATTCTCCCCCAGTCAAAAGATCTGGGTTAAATCCATTGTTCTTTTGCCCACTACGCCACCCCAGTTTGGACCCAGCGATATGCACATCAGTCTTGACCCTGTGCCCCATGGGAACAGTCCAGACCGAACTGCCAGGCCAGGTCCTCACTGGACCGGAAACAAGCATCCTGGGACCGGTTTCAGGGTATGTCACCCTTCTTCAGCCAGGCTAGCTTGAATCCAGTGGCACAGTGAGCAAGGGACCCACGTCTGGGCATACCCATCCCACTTAGGGCGAAAAGTGTTACAGCAAACAAATAATGGACGGAATGCTGACAATGCAAATATTCTCCCCCAGTCAAAAGATCTGGGTTAAACCCATCGTTCTTTTGCCCACTACGCCACCCCAGTTTGGACCCAGCCATATGCAAATCAGTCTTGACCCTGTGCCCCATGGGAACAGTCCAGACCGAACTGCCAGGCCAGGTCCTCCCTGGACTGGAAACAAGCATCCTGGGACCGGTTTCAGGGTATGTCACCCTTCTTCAGCCAGGCTAGCTTGAATCCAGTGGCACAGTGAGCAAGGGACCCATGTCTGGGCATACCCATCCCGCTTAGGGCGAAAAGTGTTACAGCAAACAAATAATGGACGGAATGCTGACAATGCAAACATTCTCCCCCAGTCAAAAGATCTGGGTTAAATCCATCGTTCTTTTGCCCACTACGCCAGCCCAGTTTGGACCCAGCCATATGCAAATCAGTCCTGACCCTGTGCCCCATGGGAACAGTCCAGACCGAACTGCCAGGCCAGGTCCTCCCTGGACCGGAAACAAGCATCCTGGGACCGGTTTCAGGGTATGTCACCCTTCTTCAGCCAGGCTAGCTTGAATCCAGTGGCACAGTGAGCAAGGGACCCACGTCTGGGCATACCCATGCCACTTAGGGCGAAAAGTGTTACAGCAAACAAATAATGGACGGAATGCTGACAATGCAAAAATTCTCCCCCAGTCAAAAGATCTGGGTTAAATCCATTGTTCTTTTGCCCAGTACGCCACCCCAGTTTGGACCCAGCCACATGCAGATCAGTCTTGACCCTGTGCCCCATGGGAACAGTCCAGACCGAACTGCCAGGCCAGGTCCTCCCTGGACCGGAAACAAGCATCCTGGGACCGGTTTCAGGATATGGCACCCTTCTTCAGCCAGGCTAGCTTGAATCCAGTGGCACAGTGAGCAAGGGACCCACGTCTGGGCATACCCAACCCACTTAGGGCGAAAAGTGTTACAGCAAACAAATAATGGATGTAATGCTGACAATGCAAACATTCTCCCCCATTCAAAAGATCTGGGTTAAATCCATCGTTCTTTTGCCCACAACGCCACCCCAGTTTGTACCCAGCCATATGCAAATCAGTCTTGACCCTGTGCCCCATGGGAACAGTCCAGACCGAACTGCCAGGCCAGGTCCTTCCTGGACCGGAAACAAACATCCTGGGACCGGTTTCAGGGTATATCACCCTTCTTCAGTCAGGATAGCTTGAATCCAGTGGCACAGTGAGCAAGGGACCCAAGTCTGGGCATACCCATCCCACTTAGGGCGAAAAGTATTACAGCAAACAAATAATGGACGGAATGCTGACAATGCAAACATTCTCCCCCAGTCAAAAGATCTGGGTTAAACCCATCGTTCTTTTGCCCACTCTACCACCCCAGTTTGGACCCAGCCATATGCAAATAAGTATTGACTCGGTGCCCCATGGGAACAGTCCAGACTGAACTGGCAGGCCAGGTCCTCCCTGGACCGGAAACAAGCATCCTGGGACCGGTTTCAGGGTATGTCACCCTTCTTCAGCCAGGCTAGCTTGAATCCAGTGGCACAGTGAGCAAGGGATCCATGTCTGGGCATACCCATCCCATTTAGGGCAAAAAGTGTTACAGCAAACAAATACTGGACGGAATGCTGACAATGCAAACATTCTCCCTCAGTCAAAAGATCTGGGTTAAATCCATCATTCTTTTGCCCACTACGCCACCCCAGTTTGGACCCAGCCATATGCAAATCAGTCTTGACCCTGTGCCCCATGGGAACAGTCCAGACCGAACTGCCAGGCCAGGTCCCTCCTGGACCGGAAACAAACATCCTGGGACCGGTTTCAGGGTATATCACCCTTCTTCAGCCAGGCTAGCTTGAATCCAGTGGCACAGTGAGCAAGGGACACACGTCTGGGCATACCCATCCCACTTAGGGCGAAAAGTGTTACAGCAAACAAATAATGGACGGAATGCTGACAATGCAAACATTCTCCCAAAGTCAAAAGATCTGGGTTAAATCCATTGTTCTTTTGCCCACTACGCCACCCCGGTTTGGACCCAGCCATATGCAAATCAGTCTTGACCCTGTGACCCATGGGAACAGTCCAGACCGAACTGCCAGGCCAGGTCCTCCCTGGACCGGAAACAAGCATCCTTGGGCCGGTTTCATGGTATGTCACCCTTCTTCAGCCAGGCTAGCTTGAATACAGTGGCACATTGAGCAAGGGACCCACGTCTGGGCATACCCATCCCACTTAGAGCGAAAAGTGTTACAGCAAACAAATAATGGACAGAATGCTGACAATGCAAACATTCTCCCCCAGTCAAAAGATCTGGGTTAAATCCATCGTTCTTTTGCCCACTACGCCAGCCCAGTTTGGACCCAGCCATATGCAAATCAGTCTTGACCATGTGCCCCATGGGAACAGTCCAGACCGAACTGCCAGGCCAGGTCCTTCCTGGACCGGAAACAAGCATC
This sequence comes from Calotriton arnoldi, assembly GCA_963921515.1. NCBI lineage: Eukaryota > Metazoa > Chordata > Amphibia > Caudata > Salamandridae > Calotriton > Calotriton arnoldi. The sequence continues at coordinate 14,541 of CAWUFW010016966.1, read as the reverse complement.
CTGGGACCGGTTTCAGGGTATATCACCCTTCTTCAGTCAGGATAGCTTGAATCCAGTGGCACAGTGAGCAAGGGACACACGTCTGGGCATACCCATCCCACTTAGGGCGAAAAGTGTTACAACAAACAAATAATGGATGGAATGCTGACAATGCAAACATTCTCCCCCAGTCAAAAGATCTGGGTTAAATCCATTGTTCTTTTGCGCACTACGCCACCCCAGTTTGGACCCAGCGATATGCACATCAGTCTTGACCCTGTGCCCCATGGGTACAGTCCAGACCGAACTGCCAGGCCAGGTCCTCACTGGACCGGAAACAAGCATCCTGGGACCGGTTTCAGGGTATGTCACCCTTCTTCAGCCAGGCTAGCTTGAATCCAGTGGCACAGTGAGCAAGGGACCCACGTCTGGGCATACCCATCCCACTTAGGGCGAAAAGTGTTACAGCAAACAAATAATGGACGGAATGCTGACAATGCAAATATTCTCCCCCAGTCAAAAGATCTGGGTTAAACCCATCATTATTTTGCCCACTACGCCACCCCAGTTTGGACCCAGCCATATGCAAATCAGTCTTGACCCTGTGCCCCATGGGAACAGTCCAGACCGAACTGCCAGGCCAGGTCCTCCCTGGACCGGAAACAAGCATCCTGGGACCGGTTTCAGGGTATGTCACCCTTCTTCAGACAGGCTAGCTTGAATCCAGTGCCACAGTGAGCAAGGGACCCACGTCTGGGCATACCCAACCCACTTAGGGCGAAAAGTGTTACAGCAAACAAATAATGGACGGAATGCTGACAATGCAAACATTTTCCCCCAGTGAAAAGATCTGGGTTAAGTCCATCGTTCTTTTGCCCACTACGCCACCCCAGTTTGGACCCAGCCATATACAAATCAGTCTTGACCCTGTGCCCCATGGGAACAGTCCAGACTGAAATGCCAGGCCAGGTCCTCCCTGGACTGGAAACAAGCATCCTGGGACCGGTTTCAGGGTATGTCACCCTTCTTCGGCCAGGCTAGCTTGAATCCAGTGGCACAGTGAGCAAGGGACCCACGTCTGGGCATACCCATCCCACTTAGGGCGAAATGTGTTACAGCAAACAAAAAATGGACGGAATGCTGACAATGCAAACATTCTCCCCCAGTCAAAAGATCTGGGTTAAATCCATGGCTCTTTTGCCCACTACGCCACCACAGTTTGGACCCAGCCATATGCAAATCAGTCTTGACCCTGTGCCCCATGGGAACGGTCCAGACCGAACTGCCAGGCCAGGTCCTTCCTGGACCGGAAACAAACATCCTGGGACCGGTTTCAGGGTATGTCACCCTTCTTCAGCCAGGCTAGCTTGAATCCAGTGGCACAGTGAGCAAGGGACCCACGTCTGGGCATACCCATCCCACTTAGGGCGAAAAGTGTTACAGCAAACAAATAATGGACGGAATGCTGACAATGCAAACATTCTCCCCCAGTCAAAAGATCTGGGTTAAATCCATCGTTCTTTTGCCCACTACACCACCCCAGTTTGGACCCAGCCATATGCAAATCAGTCTTGACTCTGTGCCCCATGGGAACAGTCCAGACCGAACTGCCAGGTCCTCCCTGGACCGGAAACAAGCATCCTGGGACCGGTTTCAGGGTATGTCACCCTTCTTCAGCCAGGCTAGCTTGAATCCAGTGGCACAGTGAGCAAGGGGCCCATGTCTGGGCATACCCATCCCACTTAGGGCGAAAAGTGTTACAGCAAACAAATAATGGACGGAATGCTGACAATGCAAACATTCTCCCCCAGTCAAAAGATCTGGGTTAAATCCATTGTTCTTTTGCCCACTACGCCACCCCAGTTTGGACCCAGCCATATGCAAATCAGTCTTGACCCTGTGACCCATGGGAACAGTCCAGACCGAGCTGCCAGGCCAGGTCCTCCCTGGACCGGAAACAAGCATCCTGGGACCGGTTTCAGGGTATGTCACCCTTCTTCAGCCAGGCTAGCTTGAATACAGTGGCACAGTGAGCAAGGGACCCACGTCTGGGCATACCCATCCCACTTAGAGCGAAAAGTGTTACAGCAAACAAATAATGGACAGAATGCTGACAATACAAACATTCTCCCCCAGTCAAAAGATCTGGGTTAAATCCATCGTTCTTTTGCCCACTACGCCAGCCCAGTTTGGACCCAGCCATATGCAAATCAGTCTTGACCCTGTGCCCCATGGTAACAGTCCAGACCGAACTGCCAGGCCAGGTCCTTCCTGGACCGGAAACAAACATCCTGGGACCGGTTTCAGGGTATATCACCCTTCTTCAGCCAGGATAGCTTGAATCCAGTGGCATAGTGAGCAAGGGACCCACGTCTGGGCATACACATCCCACTTAGGGCGAAAAGTGTTACAACAAACAAATAATGGATGGAATGCTGACAATGCAAACATTCTCCCCCAGTCAAAAGATCTGGGTTAAATCCATTGTTCTTTTGCCCACTACGCCACCCCAGTTTGGACCCAGCCATATGCAAATCAGTCTTGACCCTGTGACCCATGGGAACAGTCCAGACCAAACTGCCAGGCCAGGTCCTCCCTGGACCGGAAGCAAGCATCCTGGGACCGGTTTCAGGGTATGTCACCCTTCTTCAGCCAGGCTAGCTTGAATACAGTGGCACAGTGAGCAAGGGACCCACGTCTGGGCATACCCATCCCACTTAGAGCGAAAAGTGTTACAGCAAACAAATAATGGACAGAATGCTGACAATACAAACATTCTCCCCCAGTCAAAAGATCTGGGTTAAATCCATTGTTCTTTTGCCCACTACGCCACCCCAGTTTGGACCCAGCGATATGCACATCAGTCTTGACCCTGTGCCCCATGGGAACAGTCCAGACCGAACTGCCAGGCCAGGTCCTCACTGGACCGGAAACAAGCATCCTGGGACCGGTTTCAGGGTATGTCACCCTTCTTCAGCCAGGCTAGCTTGAATCCAGTGGCACAGTGAGCAAGGGACCCACGTCTGGGCATACCCATCCCACTTAGGGCGAAAAGTGTTACAGCAAACAAATAATGGACGGAATGCTGACAATGCAAATATTCTCCCCCAGTCAAAAGATCTGGGTTAAACCCATCGTTCTTTTGCCCACTACGCCACCCCAGTTAGGACCCAGCCATATGCAAATCAGTTTTGACCCTGTGTCCAATGGGAACAGTCCAGACCAAACTGCCAGGCCAGGTCCTCCCTGGACCGGAAACAAGCATCCTGGGACCGGTTTCCGGGTATGTCACCCTTCTTCATACAGGCTAGCTTTAATCCAGTGGCACAGTGAGCAAGGGACCCAAGTCTGGGCATACCCATCTCACTTAGGGCGAAAAGTGTTACAACAAACAAATAATGGACGGAATGCTGACAAGGCAAAAATTCTCCCCCAGTCAAAAGACCTGGGTTAAATCCATTGTTCTTTTGCCCACTACGCCACCCCAGTTTGGACCCAGCCACATGCAGATCAGTCTTGACCCTGTGCCCCATGGGAACAGTCCAGACCGAACTGCCAGGCCAGGTCCTCCCTGGACCGGAAACAAGCATCCTGGGACCGGTTTCAGGGTATGACACCCTTCTTCAGCCAGGCTAGGTTGAATCAAGTGGCACAGTGAGCAAGGGACCCACGTCTGGGCATACCCATCCCACTTAGGGCGAAAAGTGTTACTGCAAACAAATAATGGACGGCATGCTGACAATGCAAACATTCTCCACCAGTCAAAAGATCAGGGTTAAATCCATCGTTCTTTTGCCCACTACGCCACCCCAGTGTGGACCCAGCCATATGCAAATCAGTCTTGACCCTGTGACCCATGGGAACAGTCCAGACCGAACTGCCAGGCCAGGTCCTCCCTGGACCGGAAGCAAGCATCCTGGGACCGGTTTCAGGGTATGTCACCCTTCTTCAGCCAGGCTAGCTTGAATCCAGTGGCACAGTGAGCAAGGGACCCACGTATGGGCATACCCATCCCACTTAGAGCGAAAAGTGTTACAGCAAACAAATAATGGACAGAATGCTGAGAATACAAACATTCTCCCCCAGTCAAAAGATCTGGGTTAAATCCATTGATCTTTTGCCCACTACGCCACCCCAGTTTGGACACAGCGATATGCACATCAGTCTTGACCCTGTGCCCCATGGGAACAGTCCAGACCGAACTGCCAGGCCAGATCCTCACTGGACCGGAAACAAGCATCCTGGGACCGGTTTCAGGGTATGTCACCCTTCTTCAGCCAGGCTAGCTTGAATCCAGTGGCACAGTGAGCAAGGGACCCACGTCTGGGCATACCCATCCCACTTAGGGCGAAAAGTGTTACAGCAAACAAATAATGGACGGAATGCTGACAATGCAAATATTCTCCCCCAGTCAAAAGATCTGGGTTAAACCCATCGTTCTTTTGCCCACTACGCCACCCCAGTTTGGACCCAGCCATATGCAAATCTGTCTTGACCCTGTGCCCCATGGGAACAGTCCAGACCAAACTGCCAGGCCAGGTCCTCCCTGGACCGGAAACAAGCATCCTGGGACCGGTTTCAGGGTATGTCACCCTTCTTCAGACAGGCTAGCTTTAATCCAGTGGCACAGTGAGCAAGGGACCCACGTCTGGGCATACCCATCCCGCTTAGGGCGAAAAGTGTTACAGCAAACAAATGATGGACGGAATGCTGACAATGCAAACATTCTCCCCCAGTCAAAAGATCTGGATTAAATCCATCGTTCTTTTGCCCACTACGCCAGCCCAGTTTGGACCCAGCCATATGCAAATCAGTCTTGACCCTGTGCCCCATGGGAACAGTCCAGACCGAACTGCCAGGCCAGGTCCTTCCTGGACCGGAAACAAACATCCTGGGACCGGTTTCAGGGTATATCACCCTTCTTCCGCCAGGCGAGCTTGAATCCAGTGGCACAGTGAGCAAGGGACCCACGTCTGGGCATACCCATCCCACTTAGGGCGAAAAGTGTTACAGCAAACAAATAATGGACGGAATGCTGACAATGCAAACATTCTCCCCCGGTCAAAAGATCTGGGTTAAATCCATTGTTCTTTTGCCCACTACGCCACCCCAGTTTGGACCCAGCCATATGCAAATCAGTCTTGACCCTGTGACCCATGGGAACAGTCCAGACCGAGCTGCCAGGCCAGGTCCTCCCTGGACCGGAAACAAGCATCCTGGGACCGGTTTCAGGGTATGTCACCCTTCTTCAGCCAGGCTAGCTTGAATACAGTGGCACAGTGAGCAAGGGACCCACGTCTGGGCATACCCATCCCACTTAGAGCGAAAAGTGTTACAGCAAACAAATAATGGACAGAATGCTGACAATACAAACATTCTCCCCCAGTCAAAAGATCTGGGTTAAATCCATCGTTCTTTTGCCCACTACGCCAGCCCAGTTTGGACCCAGCCATATGCAAATCAGTCTTGACCCTGTGCCCCATGGGAACAGTCCAGACCGAACTGCCAGGCCAGGTCCTTCCTGGACCGGAAACAAACATCCTGGGACCGGTTTCAGGGTATATCACCCTTCTTCAGCCAGGATAGCTTGAATCCAGTGGCATAGTGAGCAAGGGACCCACGTCTGGGCATACACATCCCACTTAGGGCGAAAAGTGTTACAACAAACAAATAATGGATGGAATGCTGACAATGCAAACATTCTCCCCCAGTCAAAAGATCTGGGTTAAATCCATTGTTCTTTTGCCCACTACGCCACCCCAGTTTGGACCCAGCCATATGCAAATCAGTCTTGACCCTGTGACCCATGGGAACATTCCAGACCGAACTGCCAGGCCAGGTCCTCCCTGGACCGGAAGCAAGCATCCTGGGACCGGTTTCAGGGTATGTCACCCTTCTTCAGCCAGGCTAGCTTGAATACAGTGGCACAGTGAGCAAGGGACCCATGTCTGGGCATACCCATCCCACTTAGAGCGAAAAGTGTTACAGCAAACAAATAATGGACAGAATGCTGACAATGCAAACATTCTCCCCCAGTCAAAAGATCTGGGTTAAATCCATTGTTCTTTTGCCCACTACGCCACCCCAGTTTGGACCCAGCGATATGCACATCAGTCTTGACCCTGTGCCCCATGGGAACAGTCCAGACCGAACTGCCAGGCCAGGTCCTCACTGGACCGGAAACAAGCATCCTGGGACCGGTTTCAGGGTATGTCACCCTTCTTCAGCCAGGCTAGCTTGAATCCAGTGGCACAGTGAGCAAGGGACCCACGTCTGGGCATACCCATCCCACTTAGGGCGAAAAGTGTTACAGCAAACAAATAATGGACGGAATGCTGACAATGCAAATATTCTCCCCCAGTCAAAAGATCTGGGTTAAACCCATCGTTCTTTTGCCCACTACGCCACCCCAGTTAGGACCCAGCCATATGCAAATCAGTCTTGACCCTGTGTCCCATGGGAACAGTCCAGACCAAACTGCCAGGCCAGGTCCTCCCTGGACCGGAAACAAGCATCCTGGGACCGGTTTCAGGGTATGTCACCCTTCTTCATACAGGCTAGCTTTAATCCAGTGGCACAGTGAGCAAGGGACCCAAGTCTGGGCATACCCATCTCACTTAGGGCGAAAAGTGTTACAGCAAACAAATAATGGACGGAATGCTGACAAGGCAAAAATTCTCCCCCAGTCAAAAGACCTGGGTTAAATCCATTGTTCTTTTGCCCACTACGCCACCCCAGTTTGGACCCAGCCACATGCAGATCAGTCTTGACCCTGTGCCCCATGGGAACAGTCCAGACCGAACTGCCAGGCCAGGTCCTCCCTGGACCGGAAACAAGCATCCTGGGACCGGTTTCAGGGTATGGCACCCTTCTTCAGGCAGGCTAGCTTGAATCAAGTGGCACAGTGAGCAAGGGACCCACGTCTGGGCATACCCATCCCACTTAGAGCGAAAAGTGTTACTGCAAACAAATAATGGACGGAATGCTGACAATGCAAACATTCTCCCCCGGTCAAAAGTTCTGGGTTAAATCCATTGTTCTTTTGCCCACTACGCCACCCCAGTTTGGACCCAGCCATATGCAAATCAGTCTTGACCCTGTGACCCATGGGAACAGTCCAGACCGAGCTGCCAGGCCAGGTCCTCCCTGGACCGGAAACAAGCATCCTGGGACCGGTTTCAGGGTATGTCACCCTTCTTCAGCCAGGCTAGCTTGAATACAGTGGCACAGTGAGCAAGGGACCCACGTCTGGGCATACCCATCCCACTTAGAGCGAAAAGTGTTACAGCAAACAAATAATGAACAGAATGCTGACAATACAAACATTCTCCCCCAGTCAAAAGATCTGGGTTAAATCCATCGTTCTTTTGCCCACTACGCCAGCCCAGTTTGGACCCAGCCATATGCAAATCAGTCTTGACCCTGTGCCCCATGGGAACAGTCCAGACCGAACTGCCAGGCCAGGTCCTTCTTGGACCGGAAACAAACATCCTGGGACCGGTTTCAGGGTATATCACCCTTCTTCAGCCAGGATAGCTTGAATCCAGTGGCATAGTGAGCAAGGGACCCACGTCTGGGCATACCCATCCCACTTAGGGCGAAAAGTGTTACAGCAAACAAATAATGGATGGAATGCTGACAATGCAAACATACTCCCCCAGTCAAAAGATCTGGGTTAAATCCATTGTTCTTTTGCCCACTACGCCACCCCAGTTTGGACCCAGCCATATGCAAATCAGTCTTGACCCTGTGACCCATGGGAACAGTCCAGACCGAACTGCCAGGCCAGGTCCTCCCTGGACCGGAAGCAAGCATCCTGGGACCGGTTTCAGGGTATGTCACCCTTCTTCAGCCAGGCTAGCTTGAATACAGTGGCACAGTGAGCAAGGGACCCATGTCTGGGCATACCCATCCCACTTAGAGCGAAAAGTGTTACAGCAAACAAATAATGGACAGAATGCTGACAATGCAAACATTCTCCCCCAGTCAAAAGATCTGGGTTAAATCCATTGTTCTTTTGCCCACTACGCCACCCCAGTTTGGACCCAGCGATATGCACATCAGTCTTGACCCTGTGCACCATGGGAACAGTCCAGACCGAACTGCCAGGCCAGGTCCTCACTGGACCGGAAACAAGCATCCTGGGACCGGTTTCAGGGTATGTCACCCTTCTTCAGCCAGGCTAGCTTGAATCCAGTGGCACAGTGAGCAAGGGACCCACGTCTGGGCATACCCATCCCACTTAGGGCGAAAAGTGTTACAGCAAACAAATAATGGACGGAATGCTGACAATGCAAATATTCTCCCCCAGTCAAAAGATCTGGGTTAAACCCATCGTTCTTTTGCCCACTACGCCACCCCAGTTAGGACCCAGCCATATGCAAATCAGTCTTGACCCTGTGTCCCATGGGAACAGTCCAGACCAAACTGCCAGGCCAGGTCCTCCCTGGACCGGAAACAAGCATCCTGGGACCGGTTTCAGGGTATGTCACCCTTCTTCAGCACAGGCTAGCTTGAATCCAGTGGCACAGTGAGCAAGGGACCCAAGTCTGGGCATACCCATCTCACTTAGGGCGAAAAGTGTTACAACAAACAAATAATGGACGGAATGCTGACAAGGCAAACATTCTCCCCCAGTCAAAAGACCTGGGTTAAATCCATTGTTCTTTTGCCCACTACGCCACCCCAGTTTGGACCCAGCCACATGCAGATCAGTCTTGACCCTGTGCCCCATGGGAACAGTCCAGACCGAACTGCCAGGCCAGGTCCTCCCTGGACCGGAAACAAGCATCCTGGGACCGGTTTCAGGGTATGGCACCCTTCTTCAGCCAGGCTAGCTTGAATCAAGTGGCACAGTGAGCAAGGGACCCACGTCTGTGCATACCCATCCCACTTAGAGCGAAAAGTGTTACTGCAAACAAATAATGGACGGCATGCTGACAATGCAAACATTCTCCACCAGTCAAAAGATCAGGGTTAAATCCATCGTTCTTTTGCCCACTACGCCACCCCAGTGTGGACCCAGCCATATGCAAATCAGTCTTGACCCTGTGACCCATGGGAACTGTCCAGACCGAACTGCCCGGCCAGGTCCTCCCTGGACCGGAAGCAAGCATCCTGGGACCAGTTTCAGGGTATGTCACCCTTCTTCAGCCAGGCTAGCTTGAATACAGTGGCACAGTGAGCAAGGGACCCACGTATGGGCATACCCATCCCACTTAGAGCGAAAAGTGTTACAGCAAACAAATAATGGACAGAATGCTGAGAATACAAACATTCTCCCCCAGTCAAAAGATCTGGGTTAAATCCATTGATCTTTTGCCCACTACGCCACCCCAGTTTGGACCCAGCGATATGCACATCAGTCTTGACCCTGTGCCCCATGGGAACAGTCCAGACCGAACTGCCAGGCCAGATCCTCACTGGACCGGAAACAAGCATCCTGGGACCGGTTTCAGGGTATGTCACCCTTCTTCAGCCAGGCTAGCTTGAATCCAGTGGCACAGTGAGCAAGGGACCCACGTCTGGGCATACCCATCCCACTTAGGGCGAAAAGTGTTACAGCAAACAAATAATGGACGGAATGCTGACAATGCAAATATTCTCCCCCAGTCAAAAGATCTGGGTTAAACCCATCGTTCTTTTGCCCACTACGCCACCCCAGTTTGGACCCAGCCATATGCAAATCTGTCTTGACCCTGTGCCCCATGGGAACAGTCCAGACCAAACTGCCAGGCCAGGTCCTCCCTGGACCGGAAAAAAGCATCCTGGGACCGGTTTCAGGGTATGTCACCCTTCTTCAGACAGACTAGCTTTAATCCAGTGGCACAGTGAGCAAGGGACCCACGTCTGGGCATACCCATCCCGCTTAGGGCGAAAAGTGTTACAGCAAACAAATAATGGACGGAATGCTGACAATGCAAACATTCTCCCCCAGTCAAAAGATCTGGGTTAAATCCATCGTTCTTTTGCCCAATACGCCAGCCCAGTTTGGACCCAGCCATATGCAAATCAGTCCTGACCCTGGGCCCCATGGGAACAGTCCAGACCGAACTGCCAGGCCAGGTCCTCCCTGGACCGGAAACAAGCATCCTGGGACCGGTTTCAGGGTATGTCACCCTTCTTCAGACAGGCTAGCTTGAATCCAGTGGCACAGTGAGCAAGGGACCCACGTCTGGGCATACCCATCCCACTTAGGGCGAAAAGTGTTACAGCAAACAAATAATGGACGGAATGCTGACAATGCAAATATTCTCCCCCAGTCAAAAGATCTGGGTTAAACCCATCGTTCTTTTGCCCACTACGCCACCCCAGTTTGGACCCAGCCATATGTAAATCAGTCTTGACCCTGTGTCCCATGGGAACAGTCCAGACCAAACTGCCAGGCCAGGTCCTCCCTGGACCGGAAACAAGCATCCTGGGACCGGTTTCAGGGTATGTCACCCTTCTTCAGACAGGCTAGCTTTAATCCAGTGGCACAGTGAGCAAGGGACCCAAGTCTGGGCATACCCATCCCACTTAGGGCGAAAAGTGTTACAGCAAACAAATAATGGACGGAATGCTGACAAGGCAAAAATTCTCCCCCAGTCAAAAGACCTGAGTTAAATCCATTGTTCTTTTGCCCACTACGCCACCCCAGTTTGGACCCAGCCACATGCAGATCAGTCTTGACCCTGTGCCCCATGGGAACAGTCCAGACCGAACTGCCAGGCCAGGTCCTCCCTGGACCGGAAACAAGCATCCTGGGACCGGTTTCAGGGTATGGCACCCTTCTTCAGCCAGGCTAGCTTGAATCAAGTGGCACAGTGAGCAAGGGACCCACGTCTGGGCATACCCATCCCACTTAGGGCGAAAAGTGTTACTGCAAACAAATAATGGACGGCATGCTGACAATGCAAACATTCTCCACCAGTCAAAAGATCAGGGTTAAATCCATTGTTCTTTTGCCCACTACGCCACCCCAGTGTGGACCCAGCCATATGCAAATCAGTCTTGACCCTGTGACCCATGGGAACAGTCCAGACCGAACTGCCAGGCCAGGTCCTCCCTGGAACGGAAGCAAGCATCCTGGGACCGGTTTCAGGGTATGTCACCCTTCTTCAGCCAGGCTAGCTTGAATACAGTGGCACAGTGAGCAAGGGACCCACGTATGGGCATACCCATCCCACTTAGAGCGAAAAGTGTTACAGCAAACAAATAATGGACAGAATGCTGAGAATACAAACATTCTCCCCCAGTCTAAAGATCTGGGTTAAATCCATTGATCTTTTGCACACTACGCCACCCCAGTTTGGACCCAGCGATATGCACATCAGTCTTGACCCTGTGCCCCATGGGAACAGTCCAGACCGAACTGCCAGGCCAGATCCTCACTGGACCGGAAACAAGCATCCTGGGACCGGTTTCAGGGTATGTCACCCTTCTTCAGCCAGGCTAGCTTGAATCCAGTGGCACAGTGAGCAAGGGACCCACGTCTGGGCATACCCATCCCACTTAGGCGAAAAGTGTTACAGCAAACAAATAATGGACGGAATGCTGACAATGCAAATATTCTCCCCCAGTCAAAAGATCTGGGTTAAACCCATCGTTCTTTTGCCCACTACGCCACCCCAGTTTGGACCCAGCCATATGCAAATCAGTCTTGACCCTGTGCCCCATGGGAACAGTCCAGACCGAACTGCCAGGCCAGGTCCTCCCTGGACCGGAAACAAGCATCCTGGGACCGGTTTCAGGGTATGTCACCCTTCTTCAGCCAGGCTAGCTTTAATCCAGTGGCACAGTGAGCAAGGGACCCATGTCTGGGCATACCCATCCCGCTTAGGGCGAAAAGTGTTACAGCAAACAAATAATGGACGGAATGCTGACAATGCAAACATTCTCCCCCAGTCAAAAGATCTGGGTTAAATCCATCGTTCTTTTGCCCACTACGCCAGCCCAGTTTGGACCCAGCCATATGCAAATCAGTCCTGACCCTGGGCCCCATGGGAACAGTCCAGACCGAACTGCCAGGCCAGGTCCTCCCTGGACCGTAAACAAGCATCCTGGGACCGGTTTCAGGGTATGTCACCCTTCTTCAGACAGGCTAGCTTGAATCCAGTGGCACAGTGAGCAAGGGTCCCACGTCTGGGCATACCCATCCCACTTAGGGCGAAAAGTGTTACAACAAACAAATAATGGACGGAATGCTGACAAGGCAAAAATTCTCCCCCAGTCAAAAGATCTGGGTTAAATCCATTGTTCTTTTGCCCAGTACGCCACCCCAGTTTGGACCCAGCCACATGCAGATCAGTCTTGACCCTGTGCCCCATGGGAACAGTCCAGACCGAACTGCCAGGCCAGGTCCTCCCTGGCCCGGAAACAAGCATCCTGGGACCGGTTTCAGGATATGGCACCCTTCTTCAGCCAGGCTAGCTTGAATCAAGTGGCACAGTGAGCAAGGGACCCACGTCTGGGCATACCCAACCCACTTAGGGCGAAAAGTGTTACAGCAAACAAATAATGGATGGAATGCTGACAATGCAAACATTCTCCCCCAGTCAAAAGATCTGGGTTAAATCCATCGTTCTTTTGCCCACAACGCCACCCCAGTTTGTAACCAGCCATATGCAAATCAGTCTTGACCCTGTGCCCCATGGGAACAGTCCAGACCGAACTGCCAGGCCAGGTCCTTCCTGGACCGGAAACAAGCATCCTGGGACCGGTTTCAAGATATGTCACCCTTCTTCAGCCAGGCTAGCTTGAATCCAGTGGCACAGTGAGCAAGGGACCCAAGTCTGGGCATACCCATCCCACTTAGGGCGAAAAGTGTTACAGCAAACAAATAATGGACGGAATGCTGACAATGCAAATATTCTCCCCAGTCAAAAGATCTGGGTTAAACCCATCGTTCTTTTGCCCACTACGCCACCCCAGTTTGGACCCAGCCATATGCAAATCTGTCTTGACCCTGTGCCCCATGGGAACAGTCCAGACCAAACTGCCAGGCCAGGTCCTCCCTGGACCGGAAACAAGCATCCTGGGACCGGTTTCAGGGTATGTCACCCTTCTTCAGACAGGCTAGCTTTAATCCAGTGGCACAGTGAGCAAGGGACCCACGTCTGGGCATACCCATCCCGCTTAGGGCGAAAAGTGTTACAGCAAACAAATAATGGACGGAATGCTGACAATGCAAACATTCTCCCCCGTCAAAAGATCTGGATTAAATCCATCGTTCTTTTGCCCACTACGCCAGCCCAGTTTGGACCCAGCCATATGCAAATCAGTCTTGACCCTGTGCCCCATGGGAACAGTCCAGACCGAACTGCCAGGCCAGGTCCTTCCTGGACCGGAAACAAACATCCTGGGACCGGTTTCAGGGTATATCACCCTTCTTCCGCCAGGCTAGCTTGAATCCAGTGGCACAGTGAGCAAGGGACCCACGTCTGGGCATACCCATCCCACTTAGGGCGAAAAGTGTTACAGCAAACAAATAATGGACGGAATGCTGACAATGCAAACATTCTCCCCCGGTCAAAAGATCTGGGTTAAATCCATTGTTCTTTTGCCCACTACGCCACCCCAGTTTGGACCCAGCCATATGCAAATCAGTCTTGACCCTGTGACCCATGGGAACAGTCCAGACCGAGCTGCCAGGCCAGGTCCTCCCTGGACCGGAAACAAGCATCCTGGGACCGGTTTCAGGGTATGTCACCCTTCTTCAGCCAGGCTAGCTTGAATACAGTGGCACAGTGAGCAAGGGACCCACGTCTGGGCATACCCATCCCACTTAGAGCGAAAAGTGTTACAGCAAACAAATAATGGACAGAATGCTGACAATACAAACATTCTCCCCCAGTCAAAAGATCTGGGTTAAATCCATCGTTCTTTTGCCCACTACGCCAGCCAGTTTGGACCCAGCCATATGCAAATCAGTCTTGACCCTGTGCCCCATGGGAACAGTCCAGACCGAACTGCCAGGCCAGGTCCTTCCTGGACCGGAAACAAACATCCTGGGACCGGTTTCAGGGTATATCACCCTTCTTCAGCCAGGATAGCTTGAATCCAGTGGCATAGTGAGCAAGGGACCCACGTCTGGGCATACACATCCCACTTAGGGCGAAAAGTGTTACAACAAACAAATAATGGATGGAATGCTGACAATGCAAACATTCTCCCCCAGTCAAAAGATCTGGGTTAAATCCATTGTTCTTTTGCCCACTACGCCACCCCAGTTTGGACCCAGCCATATGCAAATCAGTCTTGACCCTGTGCCCCATGGGAACAGTCCAGACCGAACTGCCAGGCCAGGTCCTCCCTGGACCGGAAGCAAGCATCCTGGGACCGGTTTCAGGGTATGTCACCCTTCTTCAGCCAGGCTAGCTTGAATACAGTGGCACAGTGAGCAAGGGACCCACGTCTGGGCATACCCATCCCACTTAGAGCGAAAAGTGTTACAGCAAACAAATAATGGACAGAATGCTGACAATACAAACATTCTCCCCCAGTCAAAAGATCTGGGTTAAATCCATTGTTCTTTTGCCCACTACGCCACCCCAGTTTGGACCCAGCGATATGCACATCAGT